>CAODLS012688428.1:0-23329 GCA_948243855.1 Flueggea neowawraea
TGTACTATCTATATTTCATGTTTTGCAACCCACAACTGAAGGGAACCCTGATTAAGGGGAGGACAGTATGGAAGAATCCTAATGGTTATTTGCCTGGAAAAATGACTCCATTGATGACATGCTTTGGTGTGATGTCATTGGCTTACCTTGCACTAGGATTAGTATGGTTCCTGAGATTTGTTCAGTACTGGAAAGATATCATACAGTTGCACTACCACATCACAGCAGTTATTGCTCTTGGAATGTGTGAAATGGCTGTATGGTATTTTGAATATGCTAATTTCAATGCAACTGGAATGAGACCCATGGGTGTTACATTGTGGGCTGTCACCTTTACCACAGTTAAAAAGACGCTATCACGCCTTCTACTTCTGGTAGTCTCTATGGGGTTTGGGGTGGTAAAGCCTACTCTTGGCGGCATAACATCGAAGGTGCTTCTGCTTGGTCTGATATATTTCATTGCATCAGAGGCCCTAGAACTTGTCGAACATCTAGGGAACATTAATGATTTCTCTAAGAAAACAGAGTTGCTTTTGGTGCTGCCTGTTGCTTTCCTGGATTCCTGCTTCATTCTGTGGATTTTCTCATCGCTATCAAAAACTCTGGAGAAGCTTCAGGTAATTGCTTTTTCATCCCCTCCTGAAATATTTGTATTGTGCATATATTTGTTGCTTGTTCTGCTAAAATGATTCAAATCTCTAAACATACAAGCATAGCATCAAGTGTATGCGATGCAACCACCTTATTTCATTAGGATCATGACATCATATTGGGAGTTTCTTTGTCTGACACTTTCAAGTGATCTTTTTCTTTTGCTTTCATTTCCCTCCATTCGGTATTTGGGCTCAGATAAGAAGAAACGCGGCTAAACTGGAATTGTATCGAAAGTTTACCAATGCTCTTGCTGTTTCTGTACTACTCTCCATTGCTTGGATTGGATTTGAGGTAACATCAATGCTTCTTGTAATTTTCACACAATCTCCCATGCAAGTAGCAATTTCTTTATGCACGTCAGAGCTCTATATTTTTTATTTATATTTCTGTTTCAAATGATTCATTATGGATCAAATGTCTACTCAGCTGTACTTCAATGCAACTGACCCATTAAGTGAGCTGTGGCAAGTTGCTTGGATAATTCCTGCCTTTTGGACTCTACTTGCGTACTTCCTCTTGGTGGTAATATGTGTACTCTGGGCTCCTTCACGTAACCCTACTAGGTATGTGATTTAATATTGCCCCTTGCAATTCTATTGTTTTTTCTAGTTTTTGTTGCTATTAGCCTATTACCCAATTATTATTGTGGTGTTGTTTGGTCTCTCTTACAGTCAAAACTCTGTTATTGTCGTAGCAAACCATAACTAAATTTGAATGAAACTCAAGGAAATTTATGGCTTTGGACAAATGCTTTGAATTTTATTTGTTTGTTTTTTCATTGATTGTGATGCATGAACCATGTCCTGCGATGAGATGTTACTTGCAATTCAATCCAGCACTGAACTACTTGTACATTGAATTTCAAAATTTTATTGATGAGTATAATATTGATGTAATGTTTTGCAAGTTGATTCTTAAGCTCCGGGAGTGTTGACACTAAAATCAGACTGAATTTCTGTAATTTTTACTAATACTGTTTATAAGTTTAGCGTGCATATTTCCTGTAAGAACATCATTGTTTGTAGTTTCTTCTTTTGTCACTTCACGACTACATTCCCGAACCATCACAATAATGCATGAGTCATTAGATTCCTGTTTTTTAAGCATGATCTGTGCCCATCTGGCTTGAAGGTGAAAAAAAAATATATGAAACTGTCTTGTTGTTGCTGAGGTTTAAATTATGGGATTAGGAAGTACATTTAATAATGATTAGTATTTTTTCTGTTTTCAAAAGAAGGTTTGTATCCTACATTTGCTTTTCTATTATATTTTGTAGTCATTTCAATTCATATCTGGTAATTTGGCATGTCATGTAGGTATGCGTATTCGGATGAGATGGGCGAGGACTTTGATGAGGAGGGTATCTCATTGACAAGTGGTGGAACTGGGGATATCGCAAACAAACTAGAAAGGAATGTACTTGCAGATGATCTCGAGGAGGATAAAAGAGAGTAGTCAGGATTCGCAGCCCTTGAAAAGGTGAAACTCATACTGGCCTTCCATTGTACATTTAGGAACTTATCAGATTCTCAATATGCAATTTGTGTTGTATGTACAAAAGCTCATGTGAATGAAATGTTAGAAGGAGACCTTGCTGAGGTAGAGGAGTTTTATACGAGTCGGTATTTGTTGAGCACTTGAACTGATGGCTGAACTAATGAAAGAAGAAATTTATGTTCAGCAGATCCTGCTGCATAGTTGATGAATATGAATGGAGCTGGAAAACCTTAACGTCCAGGTTAAGCAACTGGTTTTTGCAAATGTATGCGGCAATGTACATATGGTCATGTAACCAGTTCATTAATATTTGCAAAAACTAGTTGTGTTGTGTAACCTATTCATGTTTATGTAGTTCGTCTATCTTGACTCAATTGATACATTGTCATTTTATCCTCTCTCGATCTGGTCTTCCACCCTTTCAATTGAAATTTGTATTCAGCTATTAATAATTAATGAATTTAAATTTAAAAGAGGACATATTAGTGTCTTTATCTTTTCATTACAAAAGCGAAATAATAGTCTTTTACTTTAGGCTTAAGATAGCGTAATAAGCTTATTGCTTTCACAAGGGCCAAATGTTTTTTTTTAAATATATACTGATGTTTTCATCTTTGTTTTGTTTTAATTATTCAACTGAATCAACTTATTAGCAATTTATCAACTTAAGAGCGTATCTAACACTTCTCCATATAATCTTTCACAAAATATTATATTTTATTCAACTCCCTAACTTGTCTAAAAAATTGTGCACCCTCAGGCAACTCTCAATATCCTACTTTCTACTTTATGATTTTATTATAAAATCATATATGGAAAAAAAGTAGTTAAATATTGATGTTGAGCTCGTTGTGTTTACTGAGTTATTGGCTACTGCTGCACTTAAATACCATTTAAATAATTTGTGGAGCCTAATTTTACTGTCAAATTGGGTTGGAAATTCCTTGTTAGCTCATCTTTTCTATAGTCTCAAGTCCTCTGCCATAAATATTTAGGAGGCAAGAAGCCTAATTTTACGCAATCACATATGCATAAATGGTCTCCCTTATGGCGGGATTTGAAATTTATGTCTACCCTTATATTAGAAGCTTGTTACTGGTCAATTGGTGATGGTAATAGAGTTAATTTTTGGACTGATGACTGGCTCGATGATGTTGGCCCTTTTATTAATCATGTCATCTCTCCCCGGAATAAGACCACTCCAAAATCTGTTAGAGATGCGTTTCTGAAAATTCAAGCCGAAGATTTAGACTTGGCATCATTTCTACCTCATGAATTGCTTCTAAATTACACGTTGTAATGCCGCCCATATCTAAACGTCAAGACAACAAGATTATCTAGAAACACACTAATGCGGTTAAATTCTCCTTATATTGTTTCCAATGTCGAGGATCCTTCATGTGACACTCACAATGAATTGCATTGGGATTTACTTGTTGGGCTATTGGGTCCCTTCCTATGTGAAAGTTCAATTTTCAAGAGGCACATCTGTGATAATTAGAGTTTATTTTAAATGTTTCAGGAACCACATGATTGATGAGTGATAGAGAGAGAGTCTCATTTGTGTAGCCACCAAAAGAAAATACTTGAGAGAATTCTCTGCTTTGTCCAACTCGTCCAGCCTACTACAAGCCTTGTTTGTAGTCTGATCGTCGTTTTTGGAGGGATTATTCATCTCAGTGTATTCATGAATGTGAACGGTGAAGATTGGATTTTGACGGTTGGTTTGTGAGTTATTGGGTCGAGAACAGAAGCTGTCTGGGTTTAGTTTCAGTAGTGACGGGTCTGATTATTCTCCTCGTTTGGAAGGATTTTCGTGGTCCGATTGAGCTGATTTTTGGTCAGTAGGTGAAGGAAATTTCGAAGTTTATTCTGCTCATAAGGAATTGACTTTTGATGTCGGGGAGGCCATTTTTGTTGGAAGAACCGAAACTTTTTTTTTTTGTTCTCTTTACCCTTAACTTGTTAATCTTGTTTATTGGTGTCGTGGCTGTGTTTACTGGTGCTTGTAGCACTTTTTGGTTTGTGTAGTTACTATAAACATTGTTGAATTATAGTGGAGCCTTTTATTTGAACCGGAGAGAAGTCGCGTGGTTTTTATCCTTTGATTTGAAAGAGTTTTCCACGTTAAAAATTGTCATGTTCTTCTTTGTGTGATTGGTATGATTATTTGTGTTTTGTTTGAACTGTTCTATATTTGTTTCTCTTTTTCAGTCAAGTGGGTAAGGAATTCCTGGGTTTTTCCACTTGTCTTGTCCGACTCTTTCCCCAATATATGGTATCAGAGCTTTGGCTCTTTAGGTGTTTTTGGTTGATTGAATGATGGAGGCAAATTTGAGTAGAATGGTTCTTTTGGATGACACAAATTATCACAAGTGGAAAGGGAAGATAAAGGATCTTCTGTTCATAAAGAAATTACACTTACCGATTTTTGCGACTTAAAAACCTGATGGTAAAAGTGATGAAGAATGGAAATTTGAGCACAAACAAGTTTGTGGCATTATTCAACAATGGGTGGAAGACAATGTGTTGAATCACATTGCTGATGAAAATCATGCTCATAGCTTGTGGGAAAAACTTGAGACTTTTTATGCTTCAAAGACTGGTAACAACAAGTTGTTTCTACTCAAACAGGCTATGAATTTGAGATACAAAGATGGGAGCTCCATATATGATCACTTGAATGATTTCCAGGGTGTTTTGACTAGTTGTCTAGCATGGGTGTAAAATTTGATGATGAGATTCTTAGTCTTTGGTTGCTTAATACTCTTCCTGATTCATGGGATACTTTTTAGGTTACTTTGACGAACTCAACTCCTAATGATGTTGTGACCATGCAGATGGTGAAGAGTGGTGTCTTAAATGAGGAAGTGAGGAGAAAAAACTTAGGGGACTTCGACTTCACAGTTTGAGGTTTTGGTTACAGAAAATAGGGAGAGAAGCAAAACTAGGAATCAAGATCAAAATAGAGGCAACAATAGAAGCAAGTCAAAGGGAAAGTACAAAAACTTTGAGTGCAACTATTGTCATAAAAAGGGCACATCAAGAAATATTGCTTCAAGTAGAAGAAAGAGAACAAGGGTAAAAACAAGCAAGAGAATACTAGAAATGATAAAAATGATGATTATGTTGCCACTGTCACTTCAGATGATCTTGTTATTATGTATGGTAAAGGTGGAATTAATCTTGTTTGTGATGAGACCAGTTAGGTAGTTAATAGTGGTGATGCCTTTCATGTTACATCAAGGAAGGAGTTCTTCACATCTTACACTCTCGGTGATTTTGGAGTCTTAAAGATGGGTAATGATGGCTTGTCAAAGGTAGTCGGTACTAGAGATGTTTGCTTGAAAACTAGCAATGATACGAGGTTAATGCTCAAGGATGTGAGGCATGTACCAGATATTTGGTTACACTTGATCTCTGTAGGTAAACTTGATGATGATGGATATTGTAACACCTTTTGTGATGGTCATTGGAAATTGAGCAAGGGTTCCCTAATTGTGGCACGAGGTAAGAAGTCTTCTAACTTATACTGGTTACAGGCTTTAATTAATACTAACCTCATTAATGCAGTTGAGAGTAGTAGCTCTTCAGAGTTATGGCATAGGAGGTTGAGCCACATAAGTGAGAAGGGACTTGACTGTTTAACAAAGAAAAATTTGCTTTCAGGTTTAAAAGGTGCAAGACTTGAAAAGTGTGCTCATTGTTTGGCTGAGAAACAGAGAAGAGTTTCTTTTAAGAATCATCCACCTTCTAGGAAGAAGGATGTTCTTGATTTGGTGCATTAAAGGTGAAGTCTTTTAGTGGTAAGCTTTACTTTGTGACATTTATTGATGATCATTAAAGGAAACTTTGGGTTCGTGTTTTAAAATCCAAAGATCAAGTTCTTAATGCTTTTAAAGAATTTCAGGCTTCTGTTGAAAGAGAAACAGAAAAGAAGCTGAAGTGCATCCGAACTGATAATGGTGGTGCATATCGTGGACCTTTTGATGCTTATTGTAGAGAGTAGGGAATTATGCATCAGATGACACCTCCTAAGACTTCTCAGCTAAATGGCTTGGCAGAGAGGATGAACAGGACTTTGGTGGAGAGAGTTCAATGTGTGCTCTCAGAGACAAAATTGCCTAAATCTTATTGGGGTGAGGCTCTATACATTGTTGCACATGTTATTAATCTAACCCCTACTATTGCTTTGCAGCTGATGTTCCCGACAGGGTGTTGTATGGTAGAGAAGTTATCTATGATCACCTGCGAGTTTTTGGTTGCAAATGCTTTGTACATTTGCCTAAAGGTGAAAGGTCTAAGTTTAATGCTAAGACGAGACAATGTATTTTCCTTAGTTATGGCCAAGATGAGTTTGGGCATCGGTATTATAATCCAGTTGAGAAGAAGTTTGTTAGACGTCATGATGTGGTTTTTGTTGAAGATCAAACCATTGAAGACATTAACAAGGCAAAGAAGTCAGAGTCACAGGCTAGTGGTGGTTTGATTGATTTGGATCAAATTTCGATAGGTGAGCCTAATGCAGTGGATGTTGAGAATCCAGATGTTGTGCGTGGTGAAACTCAATATGAGGGTGAGCATGATGTTGTAGAAGTAAATGCTCTGGTTGAGCAACCTGAAAATGCACTTAGGCAGTCTACCAGGGACCGAAGGTCTTCTACTCGGTATTCAGTTAGTGAGTACATACTCCTGACAGATAGGAATGAACCTGAATGTTATTAAGAGGCTATTGAGAATGAGAAGAAGGCAGAATGGACCGCTGTTATGAAAGAGGAAATGCAGTCTTTACTTGACAATCATACTTATGAGCTGGTGAAGCTTCCTAAAGGAAAAAAGACTTTGAAGAACTGTTGGCTTTTTAAAATAAAGCCTGGAGGGAAATTTAAAGCTAGATTGGTTGTCAAAGGTTTCGGCTAGAAAAAGGGTGCAGACTTTGAATCGATTTTTTCACCAGTGGTCAATATATCTTCTATCCGAGTTATTCTGGGTTTGGCTGCTACTCTTGATTTAGAGATTGAGTAGATGGATGTGAAGACGACTTTCCTTCATGTTGATTTGGAGAAAAAAAATTATATGGAACAACCTGAATGGTTTATTGTGAATGGCAAAGAGATTATGTGTGCAAGCTGAAAAAGAGCTTGTATGGCTTGAAACAGGCACCGAGACAATGGTATAAGAAGTTTGAGTTTATTATGGTTCAACAATGCTATAAGAAGACTACTTCATATCATTGTGTTTTTATGCAGATGTTTTCTGATAATGACTTTGTCATTCTATTGCTTTATGTTGATATCATGCTCATTGTAGGTTCCAATGCATCCCAAATTAATAATTTGAAGAAAGAGTTGAGTAATTGCTTCGCAATGAAAGATTTGGGGCCAACAGAGCATATTCTTGGGATGAGAATTATCTAGGATAGGAAGTTCAGGAAATTGTGAATTTCTCAAGAAAAGTATATTGAGACGGTACTTCAGCGGTTCAATATGAATAAGGCTAAAGCTTTAAGTACACCACTTGCTACATCTTTTAGATTGAGTGTTGATCAATCTCCTTCTAATAAGCAAGAGAAGGAATACATGCAAAAGGTTCCTTATGCATCTGCAGTTGGAAGTTTGATGTATGCAATGGTTTGCACTAGGCTCGATATAGCTCATGCAGTTGGCACTGTGAGTAGATTTTTGTATAATCTGGGAAAGAAGCATTGGGAGGCAGTCAAGTGGATTCTGAGATATCTCAAAGGTACTTCTAGTTTGAAACTTTGCTTTGGGGGTGAAAAGTTTGTTATTGTTGGATATATTGATTCTGATTGTGCTAGAGATGTAGATTTCAGAAAATCTATTTCCAAGTATTTGATTACTTTTGCAGGGGGACCTGTGGCATGGCAGTCAAGACTGCAAAAGTGTGTTGCATTGTCCACTACTGAGGCCAAATTTATTACTGCTACAGAAGCTAGCAAAGAGTTGTTGTGGATGAACAAATTCATTACTGAGCTTGGCTTCACTCAAAAGAGCTATGTGTTATTTTGTGATAGTCAAAGTGTTATTCACCTTAGTAAGAATTCTACTTTTAATGGTCGATCAAAGCATATTGATATTAGATATCATTGGATTCGTGAAGCTTTGGATTTTAAAAAAATTGAACTTGAAAATATCCACACCGATGATAATGGTTTTGATATGTGTACTAAGGCACTAACTAAATTGAAGTTTGAAGCATGTCATTTAGTTGGCGGTTTGGCAACTTTCTCCGCATAGTCAAGAAGGGGAGAATTGTTGAGCTATTGGGTCCCTTCCTATGTGGAGAAAGCTCAATTTTCAAAAGGCTCATATGTGATAAACCCATTAGGGTTTATTTTAAATGTTCCAGCAGCCACATGATTGATGAGTGATAGAGAGAGAGTCTCATTTGTGTAACCATCAAAAGAAAACACTTGAGAGAATTTTCTGCTTTGAGTGTCAAACTCGTTTAGCCTATTCCAGTCAATTTTTGAAGGCCTTTTAGTAGTCTGATCGTCCTGATTTTTTTAGGGCTTATTCATATATGTGTATTCTTGAAATTGAACTGCGGAGATTGGATTTTGAATGTTGATTTGTGAGTTATTGGGTCGAGAACAGAAGCTATCTGAGTTTAGTTTCAGCAGTGATAAGTCTGATTATTCTCCTCGTTTGGAAGGGTTCTCGTGGTCTGATTGAGCTTATTTTTGGTTAGTAGGTGAAGGACATTTGGAATTTTATTTTGCTCAGAGGGGATTGGCTTTTGATGTCGGGGAGGCCCTTTTTGTTGGAAGAACTGAAGCTTTTTGTTTGTTCTCTTTACCCTTAACTTGTCAATCCTGTTTATTGGTGTAATGGCTATGTTTATTGGTGCTTGTAGCACTTGTTGGTTTGTGTAGCTGCTGTAAACATTTTTGAATTATAATGGAGCCTTTTATTTGGACCGGATAGAGGTTGCGTGGTTTTTATCCTTCGACTTGAAGGAGTTTTCCACGTCAAAAATTGATGTGTTCTTCTTTGTGTGATTGGTGTGATTATTTGTGTTTTGTTTGGACTGTTCTATATTTGCTCCTCTTGTTCAGTCAAGTGGAAAACAAATTCCTGGGTTTTTCTGTTTGTCTTGTCCGGCTCTTTCCACATCATTATTTTGGATAATTGTCCCAGAGAATTAAATCCTTCTTATGACTTTGTGCTAGAAGTAGATTACTCTCAAATTCTCAAAGATATAGAAGGAACATTTCCCCCTCTGCCAGCTATACTTTTTGTAACCGCGCTAATGAAACCATCTTACATGCTTTGCGTGACTATATGCATAAAAAACAATGTCTTTGTGTTGTCCGTCCTGTGTTCCAACAATCCTTCTTTTCAGCTGATCTCCAAGAGTGAGCGTGCGTCAACTTGCAAATGCCTAAGCTGCAAGTCCAGAATATCAATTGGCCAATGTTGTTTAGCTTTATGGCTTAGCTTATTTGGGGCTCTAGAAATATTTTTTTTAAAAAAAAGGAAATCTCCTAATCCAAGGTTGTATACCCAGGGTATTAAATGTTGGTTGTGGAATACATAAAGCATAAGAATTGTAATACTTGAGTCACGTGGTCACTGTCCTAGAAGAATTTATTTCCTCATGATAAAACAAGCCTTCTCTAACAATGAAGGAACATGAATCAACAGGACCTTTATTTTAATAAGAACCCAGCAAAGAAAGAAAAGGAAGAGGAAGACCAAGTAAAGTATATTTTCGTCAACTATTTGTTTTTTATGTGCAGTACTAATTTGGAACGTTGGAATGGCTCAATTTCGGACGTTGGAGCATTTAACAAAATCGAAATGTGGCTGCAAAAAAGGAGAAAAAGTTGGAAGTGGGTGCTACAGAGTTGGTTGAATATTTCTGCCAATGAAGCAGTCAAAACGTAATGTTGCCTCCAGAAGCAATTAAAAAAACGTGGTTTTAATTTAAGGGAATTGTTTGGCTTATCTTAATACAAAATGTGGGATTAAATTTTGGGCCAAAAAATAAATCACAACATGTGGAATTTTTCAATACCCACAAAAGCCAAAACTGACAAGATTAAATGTGCCAAAGACTTTATTACTGCAAAGGAAAGATTTGCTAACCTTCAAATGTCTAAAACGAAAGGTCGAGTAGGAGTTAAAATGTGGATGGTGCAATGAACATAAACTCAGGGCATAGTGCTGCTAGGGGATTTATCCGAAATCCTACAGGTATTGTTGAGTGTTGCTTTTTTGTGAACTTAAACTCATGTTCTCCCCTCTTTTGCAGAATTGTGGGCTATGAAGCATGGTCATATAATGGTTTGGCATAAGGAGTACCACAACATTTTTCTAAAATCTGACTCCACTCTTGGAATTGATATTGCTATGAACCCATATTCATGGAAGAGTCGCAGCAGGCGCTTGTGTAATAAGTGCGGGAGCTACTAAATGAGTCATGTTGTTAGAGAAGCTTTGGACTGTCTCTATGATTCATGTTGTTAGAGAAGCAATTAGCAGTGCTAATTGGCTAGCTAAATATGGCTCAGATCTACCTCTAAGTTTTCATGAATTTTTACATTTACCCACTATTCTTTCACAGTTTTTGTATTCAGACTATGGAGAGATTTTCTCCATTGTTCAAAATTATTTAGCAATGAATTTATTTGTCTCATTGCCTATTAGGGAAGCTAACCTAGCTGGGTTGCTTAGAGGTGATGCAATATGCTCTCGAGATCACCTAGTTGAGTTAGAGTTCATGTGAGTCAACATTTTAAAAAAAAAATAATAATTTGTGGAGCCTAAAGATATTATTTTGACATGAAGTTTCATAATATGTGGAAGGATGCTCTTATAAAGAGTCTCTTGCATATACTCTAAGATATCTATTCATATATTAGGTCATTTCCAACCCAAAACTCTATTTTTAACTCTAAAACTCTAAAAATATAACAGCTATAATAAAATCATTTCCAACTCATAACCCTATTTCTCACTCTAAAACAAAATATTCTCTAAATATTCTTTCTAAATTCATTTTCTATCATTATTTTTTTCACAAACTAAATATAAACTTAATTCTTTTTCATTATTTGGTGAATAAAATTAATCGTAAAATTTATTTTTATTTAAGAATTAATAATAAAAAAACAAACAACCATTATATGGAATAAAAAAGAAGAGCAAAAAAAAAGAGGTGGACTAAATTAATTAATATTATATTTAAATTATTAATTTATCCCTCTCTCTCTCCCTCCCTATCTCCCCCTCTCTCTCCTTTCTCCCTTTCTCTCCCCTTCTCTCTCCTCTCTATCTCCCTCTCTCCCTCTCCCTCCCTTCCTCTCCCTCTCTCTTCCTCTTTCTCCATCTCTCCCCTTTTCGCTCTCCTCTCTCTCTTCCTCTCCCTCTCTCTTTCTCTATCCATCTCTCGCTTGCTCCCTCCCTCTCTCTTTCCCCCTCCCTCTCTCTCTCTCTCTCTCTCCCTCCCTCTATATAACAACAAATTAATTATTTGATATTAAATTCATATTAAAATATTTGAATTAATTAATATTATATTTAAATCATAAATTTTACAATAATGTGTTTATACATTGAATAGTGGATACCATAAAACAAAAATATCTGAAACACAAATGCCAAAATTGAATATATATACATGCATAAAAGGAAAAAAAATAGAGTCAAAAATAGAGTTGCTACAATGTGCCTCCAAATTTAGAGGTACATTGTAGCAAACTCTAAAAGTAAAGGTAAAAATAGAGATGGGTTGGAGTAGATTTAATTCCAAAAATAGAGTTTTCCTCTATAAATAAAGGTGGGTTTGAGATTGTCTCACGTGGTGTGTCTGTATAAAATGCAATATAATAAAAATAAAAAATCAAATTTTATATATTAAAAATATACAATTTAAAACTTGTAACACAAAAATTCAAAATTTTCAGTTCATTTCGAAAAAAAAAAACCTTCAGTTTATTTTTTTTATTTAAATAAACAAAAACTAGTAGAAAAAACTTATGTACGTTTCCTTAAGGCTTAAGATAGCACGTCAAACGTATTTGCTTTGATAAGGGCCAAAATGCGGAAGAAGGAAAACCCATCCATGAAGTGAATCAAGCGGCGGACTGTTTCAGTTTCACAACTGATAAATACTCTGGACATACTTCAGCTAACCTTGCTGTCACCAATCCATTACTATCCAACAAACCAAATCCATTGATTTACAAAATCCACCCGTCCAATCCTCTATCACACACACCTCACTACAACGCTTTTTCCTTTTTCAATTTCGGCTTTTGTACAAACAGAGCACCAAGGAACTGCATACACAAAAGGTTGGTTTCGTGGCCCTTCATGTGTAGTATGTTACTTTTTTGTCAATAATTTTTGATAAATTCTTAAGAAAATAGTTCGAGTTTCGTATGTTTTTTGTGATTATCTCAAAATGGTATCTGAATTTCGGCTTTCTGATTAGTGGGTATTCGATGGTTTCGATTTTTAATTAGGGAAGAAAAACATCATGGGTCACCATGATCAATACCACCATCACCACCGAGTCAGTCCATATGATGATCCCTTGACGGCATGTTGTTGCTGGCCTTGCTTTCTGGTGTCTTCTATGCTAAGAGGATTTGGAAGATGTGTGTATGGAGCTTGTTACCCTTTCTTGAGGTGCATCGGATTGGATGACTTCGGACACCACCACCATCATGGCCATTTCCATTATTGACCCCTTTTTTTCAAGTTTCTTGTGTTGATTTCATAAATTGTTTTGGATCTTGTATGTTAATTTTAAGGATCTGTGAGCTTGGACTGTGAGAAGTTAAATGTCATTTTCTGCAAGGTTCATGTTCAATATGGTGGTGTCCATTCTTTGGCTTGGCTTTGGCATTGTCTTCATTGATTTGTTTTGTCTCTAATATCTATTTTCTCCTCTGCAGCGACAAGTTAGTAAATTTTAACACCTATAAGATTAAGCAACAAAATAGTCCATGATTGATTGATTAAGATTTAATTGTAAGTTATTCGTCTAGTATTCCACAAATAACCTCATAAATTTTAAAAATTTCTTATTGGTATTAGTTTAATTATTCAGTGTATGCACCCGCATCGTGGCACAACATTCACTACAAATGAAAAGATAAATTTAAAAAAAAATAGAAATAAATTTTAGTAAAATAAAATCCTGATAAAAACTTAAATTTGAGGTAAATTTTGTTGAGTAAATAGACTTTTATGGAACTAACTAAAAAAAATCCAAATAAGATCTTGAAAGATCTTTAATCCTCATATCTTTAATTCTAGTCTTATCCATTCTCTCTAAAATATCACAAAATTGAAAATATGAGCAAATTAAATTTAAGATAGAAAATTTATGTAACTTCTTATCCAATATAAACACAATGCTATAATTATGATTTTAAAAAACCTTTGAAACAGTCAAATGGACATCAAATATCATTTTTTTTTGCCCAAAAAAAGAGGTGGAGCGACCGGTAAGTGGCGTACATCTGTTGGGAGTTACCATGTAAGTTTAAACCGGAAGGTATTTTCTCCGCTATAGAATATTCTTGTGAGTTATAACTGACACTAAACAGCGGACTTGGGTCCATGCACTAGTGTGGTCACCGTAGTACCTCACCGAGAATAAACGGGTCATGCATAAATAACTCAGCTCTATACAACACGGGCTCGAGTGACAACCGGATAAATCCGGACTTACGCCCCTCCCACGTCTATAATCCGCTCCGCGAACTGAGGTCAGTGTACTTCGTTCCGCTCGACCACCCCTCGAAGATAAATATAATTGTTTGGAGGAGTTAATTTCATCATACCTGAATTTTGTAAAATGTATCAATATAATATCTAAACTTTATTTTGTTCAGCCATGATACTTAAAGTTCCAATTTTTTCACTCAACATAATAGAAGAGATCTGACTCAGCAATTAGAGTCCACATGGCATACACATCAGATTCCCGCCAAAAATCACTAAACCCGCCGAAACACAATCATCAACATGGCATGACTGTGTAGTTAATCTATTCCATTAACACGGCAACTATTCCTCTTCTCCCATTTTCCTGCCTTTCCTCCAGCAACAACAAGAAGAAGACGACGAAGACCAAGAACTCCAAAAAACTCATGAACATGAAAACGAAGAGAACCCATTCGAAGATGAAGAGGACCCGCTTGTCAAATTCTTCAAATCTCGTTCTTCAACCACCCAGGACCCTGCCCAACAAGGCAGATTCTCCCTCCAAAGCAACTGTCGCTCCCAGTGGTGCCTCGCTCCTCACTTCCACACAGCGACGGACCGGAGGAGGGTCCGGCGTGGTCCGGTGACACCTCCCGGCGCCGGCGTGAGTTGTGGAGATGAACACCCGCCTACAGTTTTAATTTAGTTCTCTATATCGTCTTGAACCTGCAAGCTCAACAAATTCCAACAGCGAGCATTTCCGTTTTTTTGTAGGTTGAGCATCCAGTGACTAAGATGATAATAGGCCAAGATCTTGTGGAATGGTGGTCTATTGCTCCATAGAAATAGAACCCACTCTTCTCTGTTTTTTTTTCCTTTCTTTTTTTTTGTTTATTTTTTGATATATAAACAATCCTATGTCCACTAAGTCAAGCTGTGTATAGTTATGACTGATTCTTCTATTTTGGTGGGTATAACTATATAATTAGAACAAGTAAGCTACGTATGAGGTTTTATGTTACAATAAGTACAATGCCTTTTTTGCCATGAAGATTTCTATTTTATAACAATTACTCAATATGTTTTCCAATTGATGACAGGCCATGCCTTTGAGGGCCGAATATATGCAGAGAATGTTGCAAAAGGTTATCTTCCTGCAACTGGAGTTCTTCATCTTTATCAACCTGTACCACTATCATCAACAGGTATACAAGCATACCTGTGTTATATTATCTGTGAGATGACTCCATTATCTACCTAGATATTGTCAAGGTGGTAAATCTCTAGATAACTTTTCTTTCCAAGCCACTTTTTATTTGTTCTAGTAATTTGCTATTTTGCGGTGATATATGTTATTTCGAAGTAATTGGTACTTAGAGATAGTAGTATTAAAGGGTAAAGGAGTTTTTTTATGAATTGAGCTCAGCATTGCATTTAGTAAGTTTCACGTTTTCTTTGATATACTTCTGTCCTTTTGCTTGGCTAATGCTGGTTTCATGTGAACTGGAAGTTCGGGTTGAGACTGGAGTTGAACAGGGGACACTGTTAGCATGCACTATTAACATCTAGTAGAGGATGAGCTATTACCTGAAGTAAATGAGTGACATGGCAGCATATGCATTCCTGAGAATGAAGAAAATTGGCATAAAACCTACTTCCCATTCTTTTACACCTCTTATCCATGCTTATTCTGTTGTTACTTTGACATCTCAGATTTGCTTTTCTATGTTGCTACTTTGATACCATTTCGGTTTTGATTTTTGTAACTTTGTAGATTAGATTTATGGCCTTAACATAACTTTGAAGATAATGGTTGATGACTGTGTTTTGACTGGTTTGATGTTTTTTTTGGCAAGAATCCGATGTGTACGCCATGTGGACTCTAATTGCTGCACAGATGTCTTCGGATATGTTGAGTGAAAAAATTGAAACTTTAGGTATCATGGCTCAACAAAACAAAGTTTAGGTATTTTATTAATACATTTTACAAACTTCAATGGATGAAATTAACTCCTACTCCGTTCTCCCCATCAACTTCATATGTTAATTTATTTGAAAATATAAAAATTTTAAATACATAAAAAATACACAAATTTTTTAACTTCAATTTAAAATTTGTGGATGAATTTTTTATACGAAATAAATTAAATAAATATAGAATTTGAATTCGAATTCAATTGTACATGTTCTTTATAAATATTAAAATAAAACAAAATCGTCAATTTATTATTTTAAAAATTGATTCATATGCAAATTGATTCAAACAAAAATCATGTTTGGTTTATTAACTACTGAGTTGATTAATCAATAGTAATAAGCAAGCTAACAACTAACGAACTAAATTCTTTTTTTAATAATACTGTAGAAATTTGTATTTCAACTACTTAAAAGTGCCAAATAAATGCATTACTATTTTATTTAATTAATAATGGATTGAAATTGCATTTTTTTGTTTGACCATAAAAAGTTTTATAACTGATGTGATATAAGTAGGGAATGGTGGGTTTAGCTCATAACTCAAGAATGATTTATGTGTATTCCAAAATCTTAGAATGAATTAGTGAATTAAGATATTTATATGCCTAGACTATGGCGTCACATGGCTTCATATGATTGGAGACATCTAGAGGTGGTCAAATTGGACCGAAATCGGACTGGTCAAAACTGAAACTGACACAGTGAAAATCGGTGGTTCACGGGCTGATTCCGGTTCAAGGGTTCTTAAAACCGTTGAACCGTCGGTTTCTCACGGTTCAAAACTAGAAGGTTGAATCGGCGGCTTAACCAGTTTTTATCTTTTTTTATATATATTTGTAAAAATTAACTACTTATTAAATAAAAATGCAGTTAAAAATTGGTAGAAAATATCTATATTTAAAAGTGCATTGATTACAAAATTAATTAAAAAAATAAATGGGTAGAACTAGGACTGGATCCGTCGGTTTGACCGGTCAAACATTGAACCACATTGGAACCGTGGAGCCATGGTTCGATTCAGGTTCAACCCCCTATTGAACATGAACCGGCGACTCACGAACCATAACTGCTGGTTCATGAACTGTGACCACCCCTAAAGACATCCATGGCAGTGCGTCAAAGAGATTCTCTGTCCTTATTCCACGTGTCAACTATGTGTGGACTCATACTCTTATTGCGGAGTGTGATGCTTTAAGTTGTCTTGGATGTCATGATACAAATCCTTTTTTAGTAGTATTCTTGAACTGAGCATGAGATTCCCAGACGAAAATGGTCTCAGAAGGTTTCACACCTTTGTCACTTCGTGTACATGATCATGCCCGAGAGAGACATTCTCGGCTAAGTTTCTGTGAGAGTCTCAACCTTCTATAGGCTATCTTAGTGCCAATCCAAAAGGGCTTGTCCTTGATGAGGTGAGACTGTTACATACTTGACGTCTGGTCAGTGCACCTTTGTCTAATTAACATCTATATGGGTTGTGTGCATACCTTCTAACTGGGTTGAGTTTGATCCCATATCAATAATTTAAATTCTATAATTTTTTATAGCCTAATACATGTGAACTCTCTGAATTTGTATCGATCATGCAATTTAGCCCCTGAACTTCGTGACTCGATACAAATCCCTTCGAACTTCCAAAAATCGCAATCGTGACCCCTCAAATATTGAAAACGTGACCGTTTAACACCAATTCAAGAAGGTTGATTCTCACGCGTTCCATCTGGATTTTGGGATGCCAACATGGAAAAAAAGGTTGTACCATGTTAGAATAATCAAACGACATCCTTTATTGCACCATGCCATTTCAACGTGGAAGTTTAGGCGACATAGCATGCATGACATAGCAGAATAATTGGTGTCATGTCAGCAACATTTAACTTCGCACTTGCATCCCAACGCGTCAACTAACGCGCCATGCCATTTCAACGATCAGTCATCACAGTCGGTGTTAAGTGGTCATATTTTTAATATTTGAGGAGTAAACATAGTAATTTCTACAAGTTTAAAGATATTTACACTGAGTCACAAAATTTAAAAGGTGAATTATATGATCGATACGCGTTTCACATGTATTAAGCCTATATTTTATTGTTCAAACTTCAAATTACACTCCTGCGATATCCACGTGGTACTCCGGTCGGATAGAAGTTTTTCTGCCACAACCTGAAAGTTCCATACTGTCCTCCATTTTTCTTCCGGATTCAGTAACAAACCAAACCACATCTCTTTTCCTTTTTTTCTGATAATTGATAATTCAATCAATCACTCACAAATCCCGTTTCTCATCGCCAACTACAATCACCATCGTTTATTCAGGTCTGTATATTCCAGATCCCTTTTAGCTCCTCCAAAGCTCCTTCCTTTATGGTTCTTTTGTTGTTTTAGCCGTTTTTGGCTTCTGGGTTTCATGGATCTATGATATTGTATCAATTCAGATTGTGTTTTATCCAGATGGGTTTCTGTTAAATCCACTTTCTTTTCAATTAGAGTAGAAAAGTTTATAACCTTTATAGCAATTTGGTTTTTTGAGTGATTAGTTATGGATCAAGAATCTCAAAAATTAAAGCTTGAAAACAGCAGCAGCTACGTACCTGAAACCACCACGCCACCTATGTGTGCGAATAACTGTGGTTTCTTTGGTAGTGCACAGACTAATAATCTCTGCTCTAAATGTTACAAAGAGTATCTCTTGAAACAATCCAAAGAAGGTCCAATTGAAGACCAGAATTTTGGGCCTACTGGTGATAAAGATTCTCTTGCTCAACCACTTGACGAACTTGTGCTAATTGGTGAAACCCGAGAAGGCAAAGACAGTGTTGCTCCTGCTGTAGTGGAGAAAACAGCAGGGGCTTCTGTTGAGGAGCCAGCGCCAACCGCGGTAGTGCCAGCCAATAGGTGTAATTTCTGCAAGAAGAGGGTGGGCCTGACCGGGTTTATGTGCCGGTGCGGGTACACGTTCTGCTCTTTGCACCGGTACTCTGATAAGCATAATTGTGTTTTTGATTACAAAAGTGCAGGGCAGGATGCTATTGCGAAGGCCAATCCGGTTGTGAAGGCGGATAAGATTGATAAGATATGATGATGGTGGTGGGAGTATTGGTTCTTCAAGAAAGCTGTGATTTTAGTATTTAGATTGTCCTGTTTGTACAGTTCGGGCCATTGTTAATGGTGTCGATTATGAATTATAATTTATTGTGTTGAACATTTGTGGGATTCTTATGATATGAATTAGTGATTTTTATCTTATTATTTCTTGCTGCTGAATGAGTTTCATTGAAATGTTATTTATAATCTTTGTCTGCTCAAGTATTTAAGTCACCAAGTCACTTGTCATGTTAGATATGGTGGCCAAGTGAATAGTATATGTTCACTTTTAGACATGGTTAGTCTCCATTTCATAATTCACGCTTTGAATGAAGGGCTAAGCCATGATAAACGATTCTGCGCGTTTTTTTTCTGATAAGAATGATGATGGAGATTTTTTTGTTTGAGTCTGCCTGTTCAGTTGGATTATTGTAATGTTGATACTTCTATCATTACTGTAAAACGGTTTTTTTTCTGATAAGAATGATGATGGAGATTTTTTGTTTGTCTGCCTGTTCAGTTGGATTATTGTAATGTTGATACTTCTATCATTACTGTAATGTTGATACTTCTAAGGTCGTGTGTTAGAATGACTGGTGTAGATGGTGGTGCATGACCTATTGGCCTTCATCTCTTACTATATACTAGGGAGCTTAAGGATAGGCCAGTTTTCGAAGCATATGACCAGTCTGCTATTGTTTACTTGCTTGCTACTCAGAGGGATAAGTGGGGTGATAAGGTGTACTTAGAGAGTGCTTATTATTTGCATGGTTATTGGGGTATTTTGGTTGATAGGTATGAGGAAATGATAGAGAATTGTCACCCGGGTCTTGGTGATCATTGCTGGCCGCTTGTTACTCACTTTGTGGGAAGTTTGGGGACTATCCAGTTGAAAGGTGTTTGAAGAAGATGGATTGCGCCTTTAACTTTGGGGATAATCAGATTTTGCAGATTTATGGGTTCACTCATAAGTCGCTTGCTAGTAGGAGAGTTAAGAGAGTGAGGAATGAGACTGGGAATCCGCTTGAGGTTAAAGATGAGCTTGGGTTGCTTCACCCTGCTTTTAAAGCTGCTAAGGTATCAACAAATTGATCTTGAGAGCTGTACTGTTGTAATTTACTATTGTTCAGTTGTGACTGCTGTTCTTTAAATTATTGGAAGTTATAATACATATCGAATTTGAACGTAGTTGCTACTTATTTCTTCTGTTAGCACAGGACATTGTATTATCTTTCACCTTTTTGCCTTACTGTTGTGTTGTTAGTATCTAAATTGTATTTATTTTTGGAAGAAAGGGAAAAAATTAGTCAAAATCTTGCGTTTTTATGCATGAATTAGTGGGTTCATTAGCTTGAACGAACTTCATATTCCCATGTTTCAATTTTCCTGGTTTGTTGGATTGATACTAGTCGCCTTGTTATTAAGTCTGCAACATGAGGATGCTGTTTTTCTTTTTCTGGTATAACAGTGAGCTTCTGATATTGGAGAAAGAATTGATTGTGCTTACATAGGCGGGGTTCTTGTTTATTATTTTTCCATAAGTGATCTAGGAGCTACCGTAAGAGACTACGGTGCTTGGTTGACCTTTTGGCAACTGAAAGTCCAGAAACCGGTGGTTATCTATCTTCAGTTAGAGGAGTTGCTGTACTAATTATGGTTCCACCTTGCTTTTTTTTTCCCCTGATAAGTCATTTTATTTGCGCCCTTTGGAATCGAATTTTCGGCCTCTTAGTGCTGCAGACAATCCCAATATTAATGAGTCACTAGTCCGTTGGTTCCACCTTGCTTCTTATTTATGCAAGCTCCGCTATATCTTTTCACCACTTGCCAGTGTTGGGTCAGATTTGTAGTTAATTGGTGATAATTATGTCTTTAGTAATTTGTCGATGTTGTTCAATTTTCTCTGTAATATATGGTGAAATGCAAAGCAAGCATTAAAGTTGAATCCAAAAAATGGCATAAATAAGGTATCTCTAAGCTTCAGGCCAGATGGCTTCCTCAGGTAGCAGTCTACAAAAAATGGATGTCAGGTCGTCTTAATTATTGACGACTTGGCGTTCATCTGTTATCTGGCTGTTCAAAAAGAAAACGTCTGTCGTATATACAAGTGACATGATTCACATGCTAAGAGTAGCCCACTCATCCAGCTACCGCCTCAATCCTTTGGATCCCCATCTCTACGAAATCTACAATCAAATGCTACATGTATTTGCTGTTGAAATTTAATTTGTGTTGGATGTATTCTAGATATTTATAAAACTTCACATAAATTGCTAATAAAATCTGTTCAATTGAACACCTTAGCATACTTCCAATTGTTTTTTTTTGAAATCAACTTCCAATTGTTATTAAGCACAAAAAATAAGACTAATTGATAAAGAGAATATTGTATCGTCCTAATTTTAATTGCATTTATGTCTTGTTTAAAAAATGTAGAATTTAGGGATAACATACACTAGTGAATAATAGTATTTTGAATAATATTTTTTTAAAAAATAGATGTTGTCACGTCTTAAAAAAAACATGTTATATAGTAAATGTTCTACACTAAAAACACACTAAATACTACTCTTGCTAAACAAATTCGAGTAACATATATATGGTATATATAATATTTTTTCCCTCAAATGTTGTTATTTTATTATTTTTTCCTAAAGATTGGACATGAATACTAATATACTATATGTTTTAATAAAATTTTATTAATCATCAGTGGTCAAATACAATTTTCGATAATAAAAACCTGACATGAAATTAATTCGTAAATCATAACTATTCGAATTGCAATTATAATAGTGCAATATTGTCACTGACTGTAAAATAGTAAAATCATGTCACAAATTGTCCCTTACCCAAATTTCTAAAGTACAACATGTACCGACTGAATGAAAACAAAAAACACGAGATAAAAGAAAAACCCAATACTTGGAAGACAAACTAGCACAACAAAAAAATATAAAATAAAATAAACAATTAAAAGCACGAACCAACATCAACGATCACAACTCCAATCACAAGCCAACGGTCACAATGACGATATGTGTTGAACGTGGAAGCAAGGACGCCAATCATTTCCTAGATTAAGGGAGGTAACAATTGTGATGGTGGTGACAACAACCAATGGAGGAGGCTATCTACTTTGATCAGTCTAGTTTAGGAGAGAAGGTTGATGTTTATTGAAAAAACTAAAAGTTAAAAAAAAAAAAAAGGAAAAGGAGGGTGAAACAAGCTCCAAAATTCTCGTTGATAGAAATGAGAAATGTAAAAGAAAAATAGCTGCAAGGAACAATCCACGCGCGTTTACTAGGAGCAAAGGGTGCGGTCTTAGTCACACACTCTCGCAACTAAATCAACCTTACTCACTCGAAACAAACTTGATCACAACTCAAAAGAGAGAAAAAGAGAAACAAAGCACACAAGAGAACTCTTAGGCAATGAATGCTCTACTCACTCAAACTCTTGGATAAAGAGTGGGAAGAAATGGGTCATTCACCATGATCTTGGACACTTCAAACTTGACCCGTGTCATTCTCCCCCACCTAAATCAAGCAACGCCCTTGCTGCGTCCTCCTCACAAGTTTGGCTTGAGTCTTCGTGCCTCCATCATCCTTTAACTTGCGAAGCGCGAAGATCACATGTGCACCATCGATCTCTCTCTTGACGGGCACAAGAATGGGATACAGTCCATCACAAATACAAACCGTATTGTTGTGTGGAATTAAGAATGCCTTCTTATTGTCCCAAAATTCCACACCTAAGTATAGATGCCTATCTTCAAGTAGAGCAATGGTTATGTCGAGCTTACCTAGCCACGTTCCCATTTGCACCTCCACATTATGAGCAACGCCCTCAATCAACAAGGCTTTGTGCATTGCACTTTGCACAAAGTCATCATACTTTTGGTACTTGACACCAAGCTCCTTGGCCATGGCCATGGTCTTGGACATATAGATGTTATCCGCACCGGTGTCGACAATCGCATCGATGGTCTTGCCCTTGATCACGGTCTCAACAAGCATGCAACCAACTTTTGATCCATCACTTGCATCAACACCCCAGACTTTGAGACTAGCAAGCTCTTGGACAGCCTTAAGATGCAATGTCTTACTTTCTTCCTTTTGCTTCTCCTTGTCTTTGTCTTGCTCCATTCCTACTAAAGCAAGTGTCAAATGCTTGTCACGCTTTGGGCAATCACGGATGCGGTATGGTCCATCGCACAAGTAGCAAGTGATCTCCTTCTTTGCCGCATCTTCTTTGCCATCTTTCTTCCAACGTCCACCACTCTTAGACTTAGACGAATTCTTCTCCTTGGCTCGCTTGTCTTCGGTGGAGTTGCTCTCCTCTCTACTACTTGACCCATCCTTCTCCTTGAGCTTCCTCCCATGAGCTAGATAAGGTTCTTTGGAGAATTTGATCAAAGATTCCGCCACGGC
>CAODLS012688866.1:0-13522 GCA_948243855.1 Flueggea neowawraea
CAGCACCAGCAGCTTGCTCGAGCTTCCCGTGCGGTCAGCAGCAGATAGAGGGATGGGACAGTATTTTGTATCGTTTCGAGTTGGGAGTCCTCACCCACAAAAATTTGTGCTAATAGCCGACACAGGAAGCGATCTCACATGCATGAATTGCGAATACAAGTGCAAGTTTTGTCCACCGCCTAATCCGCATCCTGGCAGGATATTTCGTGCTGATGATTCTCCTACCTTCAAGACAATTCCATGCTCAGGTGATTTCTGCAAGGTTGATCTTTCAGATTACTTTTCTTTGGCTCAATGTTCTTCACCAGAAGCACCGTGTCTTTTTGATTATAGGTAAGAAACTAAAACAAAACCCTTTCGTACGTGCAGAGTCCCATCTTTCCTCTAGTTCCTGGAATTGATTTAGGCTATATATATCGCTCATCCTGACTAATTCTGGTAGATATGTAGATGGCTCGAAAGTCATCGGGATTTTCGCCAATGAGACCGTGACAATAGGTCTTAATAACCGGAGAAAGATAAAGCTGCACAACATGTTGATTGGATGTAGTGGATAGCAGAATGGATCATTCACCGAGACTGATGGCTTGATGGGATTGGGTTACAGCAAGCATTCTTTCGCCGTAAAGGTGGCTGAGAAGTTTGGCAATAAATTCTCATATTGTTTGGTGGATCATTTAAGCCCAAGTAACCTCGCTAACTACCTCAGCTCTGGAGATGTTACAAATTCAAGATTGCCAAATATGAAATTCACACAATTACTCCTGGGTTACGTGAATCCTTTTTTATGCAGTTAATGTTTCCGGTTAATCAGTGGGCGGGACCATGCTGGAAATTCCACCACAGATATGTGATATTACAGGAGATGGTGGAGTGATTCTAGATTCGGGTACAAGCTTAACACTTCTAGCAGAACCGGCACATGTAGCCGTTATGGATGCATTCAGGGTTAGTGCCTTGGGGAAACTAAGCAAAGTTGAACTGGAAGTGGGACCGATGAAGTACTTTTCTGAGGATAAAGGATACAATGAGCAGTTAGTGCCCAAGTTTGGAATTCATTTTGCGGATGGGGTAGTATTGGAACCGCCTGTAAAGAGTTACGTGATTGATGCAGATGAAGGGGTCAAATGTCTGGGATTTGTAGCGGCTGATTGGCCGGGCACCTCCATCATAGGCAATGTTATGCAGCAAAATCACGTTTGGGAGTTTGATCTTGGTGGCCACAAGTTGGGTTTTGCCCCTTCAAGCTGTACAGATTTCGAGTAGATGAAAATTTATAATCGACAGAATAGGTGATACTGTTTTATCTGCTTACAGAAAAAGAAATTGTCGTCTCTAAATATGTGGCTATAGTGATCCAAATTCCATTTGTAAAAACTGGATTAACATAGGAAATAATTTGTTCACAACAAAGTGGTTCTATAAACCCACCATGTCTTATTATTACTCTTGTTTCATGACCTACTTCTCTAGTCTCGCCGAATTTGACCAAACAAAAGGATGACAAACTTTTTCTGCTGGCGGGACAGAGTTACATAACTCGTAGTGGTTAGACCGGATTTAATTTATTAAAAAAAATAAAAAAAAAAAAAGTAAAAAAAATGCAAATCAGATAGCGAAAACCAATGGGCAAAAAGGCCTTATCTCATTGAAACATTGAGCTTGCAATTGTAAGTCTATCACACTTGGTGGTCGCAGTAACTGCATAGCATATGAATTCGATATAGGAAGGAGGAAAAGAGCGAGATTCTTGAGTAATGCCTCCGACGGCCGCAATACCATCCTCCTCTCCTATTACACTCCTCCCTCCTCCTTTAACCCTTCGTTTATCTAGCATTGGCAGGCCCAATTCCCCTTATGCTAAAACTCTTCCATCACATTTCCCCTCTCTCCGTTTCCGCAAACCTAACAGCAATCTCGTGATAACATCCGCCGTCTCAATCGAGAAGGAAACGCCGGAGACGGAGCGCCCGGACTCTTTTCTTCGAGATTCTGAAGCCGGGGATGTCAGGGCCCGCTTTGAGAGGATTATTAGGACCGCTCAGGACAGCGTCTGCCTTGCCATCGAGCAAGTCGATCAAGGGGGCAAATTCAAGGAGGACGTATGGTCCAGACCTGGAGGTGGGGGAGGCATAAGTAGAGTTTTGCAGGACGGCGCTGTTTGGGAGAAGGCTGGAGTGAATGTGTCTGTGGTGTACGGGGTCATGCCTCCTGAAGCTTATAGAGCTGCTAAGGCTGCATCTCCCGATCAGAAGCCTGGCCCCGTTCCGTTCTTTGCTGCCGGAATCAGCTCTGTATATTCTTTTCCTTCTCTTCAAGTTTTCTTTTTTCTTTTTAAATTGTCCATTCCCATTTTTTTCCCCTAATTTTCGCCTTTTCTAGGTCTTACATCCGAAGAACCCTTTTGCACCGACCTTGCATTTTAATTATCGATATTTTGAGACGGATGCTCCTAAAGGTACTTCTCAATTAGTTCATTTCTTCCATGTTCACGCCTTAATCAACCATAGATGTATTTTCAATTGATCTTTTTTGTTGTTGTTTGGTTTATTATTGTCACCATACCCAGATTCTTCGGGAGCACCAAAGCAATGGTGGTTTGGTGGTGGAACTGATTTGACTCCTTCTTATATCTTTGAGGAGGATGTTAAGCACTTCCATTCGGTAAGATATCAAATTAGATTGCTCATTTATGTTATACAACCAGAGAATACGGTCCTTGTACTTTTAATTACGAAGTTGAGCGACATTTTCGTTTGTTGAGGAATTTTTGGTGCGTTCTAAATAATACTACATCGTTATCTGAAAATATCCATTCAAAGGATAGTATCAGGTGCATTTTCTGCTGTACTGGATTCACTGCAGCATATGATTAATCATGTTTTCCTCTTCGTCTTGGTGCCTTTTAATGCCCGTCTCTGTGGATGAGGATTTTTTTTTGTAGCAGTGCGTTTTTGTATTTGGAAGGAGTGTATAGTTCATATTTAAAATTTATGCTCTACAGTTGATTTCTTTTTCGTCGGCTAATGTTATCTTTTGGCATTTTGTACTTCAACCAAAACCCGTGCCCCTCAAACAACATACATTTTCACTTGTAGTATGGAACTATGTATGAAATGGATCTTTTTAAAAATGATCAGAATTCTGTTTTTCCGCTGTGCTAAGCCTTGTGATGATACTCTTCTTTGCAGATTCAAAAACAAGCCTGTGACAAATTTGATCCCTCATTTTATCCGCGATTCAAGAAGTGGTGTGATGACTATTTCTACATTAAGGTATGCATCTCCTTGGGCCTTTCTTCACATGATTATGTGGTTTCTATGATACATGTAGCACAAATTGTACTTAAAACTGCCAACTACAGAAAGTATTACTAATGGCCAGGGAAACTTATAGTTCTGCATGCCTCTTGCAACTGATGATGCTTCTGTTACGTCCTACATTTATGTATTTTGCACATTTAAGCATCTAAATAATGAAAACCCAAATATGCGAGTACAATTGGCTAAAAATTTAAGAACATTGAAGCTACCGCTTTGAACGCTATTGCTGTGGGAAAGTTTGAGTTTCATTTCAGTAATGGAATGTTTACATTCAATGTTGAGGTAGTTTTAAGATTCCAAGAATATCATCGTGTTAAGCTTCAAAGGCGATATTCTTGGACAAACCTTACTATAACATGAACTTTTGTAATTTGTATGAATTGGTTGTTAAGATTTCTGGAAGAAGGATGGAAGTTTGAGAGTCTCTAAGCATTGTTATTGGCTGTCGTGTTGACTATTAAAGTTGTCTGCAGCACCATGGTGAGAGGAGAGGGCTTGGAGGGATATTTTTTGATGATCTAAATGATTATGATCAGGAGATGCTTCTTTCATTTGCCACTGGTAATTGCTTTGAGATAATAACACAATGCAATTTTAGGGGACTTTTGTTTCACGGCAATGTCCCTCTCCTGAGTTTCAGTTTCATCTTTAAAACTTTTTGCTGTATTGCAGAGTGTACAAATTCTGTGGTACCTGCGTATATTCCTATCATAGAGAAAAGAAAAGATATGCCATTTACAGAACAGCACAAAGCATGGCAGCAGTTACGAAGGGGACGCTATGTTGAATTCAACTTGGTACCAAATTCTCCCAATAATCTGAACCCAAATGTCAACATAAGTGTCTTTATAAGTTCTTGACCTTTTTTTTTTTTATTTTTGATCAGTTCTTGACCTTTTTTCATCCTTTGTTTCTACTACTTAGGTATATGATAGAGGTACAACATTTGGACTGAAGACTGGAGGTCGAATTGAAAGTATTTTAGTTTCTTTACCTCTAACTGCAAGATGGGAATATGATCATGTAAGTTGACTACTAACACCATCTATATACTGGTCTAGACTTCATATGCATGGTTGACGAGTTCTGTGAACTGACAATGAGAACTTGTTTCTTTGGGGGGCTTGCAGAAACCACAGGAGGGAAGTGAAGAGTGGAAGCTGTTAGATGCTTGCATCAATCCAAAAGAATGGATCTAATTTTGTTAATCACTACAATCTTCAGATGGTAGTGTTTTTCCCTTCTTTTTTTTTTGGTAATCTTTCTTTCTGCGTTGCCTCGCTTTTTTTTTTTCGATTTTTGCCTCTTTTCTTGTGACCTTACTTTCTTGCCTGATTCATCTTATTTGGCGAATGCTTTTACGGATGCAGTCGGCATCATTGTCAACAACAATTCACTAAACCGAGAGGTAATAATGATCCTGATCTGGTTGTGTAAATTGCTTTGTAGCCCGAACTCCGAAGTCTTATCCGGTTATCTCCCACTTTAAATGGTCATGAAATCCCCCTTCTTTTTTTTTTTTAGTTTTGGTAAATAAATAAGGGTTGAATACTATGTCATTCCTGAGTTTTGGTCGTATTTTTTTTCCGGTCCCTGCAGTTTCAAAAATAGACGATGTGCTCCACAAATTTGTTGGTCGTTCGTCCAATGTTACAATTTCCGTTTATTTTGCTGATGTGAAGTGCAATTTGAAATTATTTGAAATAAAGGAAATTTTAATGACTAAACTACTTACAAAAAGAGAAGAAAATATAATGGTTTTTTTGGTTTTTCTTTTTTCCAACCACTAAAACCAACCATGAAAACCCAAATAAACTCGACCCAACTCACTCTAAAAAACTAAAGCAAACCCATAAAAACCAAAATCATAAAACCCAATCGAACCTTTTGTTACTTGTTCTTCTTCTTCAATCCTCATAGTCTCTTTCTACCTCTCTCCCCTCCCTACCATTCTATCAGAACAAGTAAAGCAAAGATAGCCACACAAGAGCTTCCA
The DNA here is from genome assembly GCA_948243855.1 of Flueggea neowawraea. Lineage (NCBI taxonomy): Eukaryota > Viridiplantae > Streptophyta > Magnoliopsida > Malpighiales > Phyllanthaceae > Flueggea > Flueggea neowawraea. The sequence continues at coordinate 5,320 of CAODLS012688866.1, forward strand.
AACCCATTAGCACCAGAGCTTCGAATTGTCGGCGTCATGGATTTAGATCGTTTCAAATCTAGATTTTCTCGTCGTTATGGCGATTAGAGGTGGGTTTTTGGAGTGGTGTGTTTGACGGCGGTAGAGGACTAAATTTGGGTTTTCTTGTTCACATAAATCAGAAAGGCGATGACTCAGGTTTTGCGTGGTGGCAAGTGGGTTTATTTTCTGAAATGTGATGGGTGAATTCGATGGTTGCTTGGTTTGATGTTTAGAGAGAGAGATATGGTAAGACTGGTGGTGATAAGTTGCAGAGGGAAGGAGATGGTGGTTGAGTTAAAACAAATTGTAAATGTTCTGTAGATTTGCCATTTGTTTAGCTATTTTGGTGGTTTGTTGTTCTTTTTTAAGGTAGATTAATTGAAATTGGAAATTTGTGATTTGGATGGTGGCTATTATGGTAATTTTGAGTGGCAATTTTTGGTTTCTATTTGGGTGGTGGTAGTTGTGAAGGTTTTGTATTGGTGGTGACAGTGGCTGGTTGAGTTGAAAGGATGAGGTGAGGGGTTGCTTGGAAGAGAGTGGTGAGGAGTGTGAGGTCAAGAGGAGGTAGTTGTGTTGCAACTGGGTTTGTTTCAGAGATGAAAATGGGGCAACTAGGCTTTGTCTTGCAACTGGCAACTGGATTTGTAGTTGCAATTGTTATTGTATTGATGGAACATCAACAAAAAACTAGGTCTGATTTCTTTTTTTTTGTGTAATGTGAGTTTCATTTGATTTAATCTAATTTTCCAGAGTTGTGATTTCGTTTTTTTGAATGATATAATCTAGTTTTGTTTGATTTTCTCTGATTTGTTTTTTGGTGTTCCTCTGATTTATTATTAACTTTTAATTGCTCTTGTTGATGATTGAATTTGGTGGTGGCTATTGTTAATGAGGTTGGTTGACTTCGATTTCCAAATCCAAATTGAAAAGCGTTTTCAATGAGAAGAGAAAAAAATTCGGTTTTTTTGAAGAGAAATCTGGGGGTTGAGAGGTTGGTTAGAGTGTTGAGAGGAGGAGAGGAAAGGATAAGAGAGAGAAGTGTGTTTTAGAGGGAAACACACAGCCAAGTAGCCACGTTGGCACGGGCAAAAGAGTCATTTCGCATTTTCTGTAACGTTGGACGAATGGTTAACAAGTTTGTGGGGCGCATCGTTTATTTTTGAAACTGCAGGGACCGGAGAGAAGATATGACTAAAACCCAGAGATGGCATAGTATTTAACCCAATAAATAATCACTTCTTTATATTTCTAAAATGAAGTATATCGGGATTCATTAGAGTAGGTATGAGAAGGAAAGATAGTGAACTGCCTCGTCATATTTGGTAGGAGATCTTATAGAAAAATGAGAGTATTTAAAAAAAATCAACAAAATAATCCTTACATAAATGATTTTCGGGCTCAATGCTACTATATAGTGGAGGGAATGGTGAGAACATATGCCCCGTTCAGATGGAGAGTATTTTCTCGTGGGGTCCACTAATTGTGGATTTCATGGTGCAGCTGATGTTCCATCTTTCTTTGACCAAATGACCGTTTCTTTAGGGACCGTTTGGGTCTCTAATTTTTTTTTGCTATCAATTTCATCTATAAAAATATCCACAATCTCCATTTCATTTTTTTACACACAATTTTACCTCTATATTTTCCTCTATTCTCTTGGAAAATACACAATCTCAATTACAAGTATCAATCTTCTATTGTCAAATGGATCCAAACCAAGATCAATTTTTTCTCCATAACCCAAATTCGAACAATACATTAAATTCTCAAAACCAACCATAAGGTTTTTTCTCTCATAATTTCCAAAATTCTCCTAACTTACCATACCTAATGTATCCACAAAATTTTTCATTTTCCCAAAATTCTTAAAACGCACCCAATTTTTCATCATATCATTTTTCCCCTCCGCCGAATTTTTACAATCAAAATTCGGAAAATTTTACCTACCCGTATTTTCAACCAAATTTGTCAACTAATCCATCATTAGATTTGCCATCTCGCACTTCGAACACATCGAAACAATGCTCGTTGTCACATTCTTGAACCCCCTCAATATCTATTCTACCACAAATGGAGGATTTCAATTTGAATGAACCATTAAATGTAGATGGTGGTGAGGCGTCAATCGTGGGCCTCAGATGATGATCAAATGCTAATGAAAGCTTGGAGTACTATTTCACAAGACAGTGTTGTCAAAAAAAGGAAAAACGAGAAAGCATTTTGGAGAAGGATTTGTGATTATTTCAACATGCACAAAAAATATGGTCCTGAAAGATCACGTCCAAGTGTCAAACAACATTGGTATTGGATGCTTCCATAGGTTAACGAATTTAACCAATTCTACAACCGATTGTTGGTCGAGCATCGAAGTGGTTGGAGAAACACTTGGTGTGTGTCATCTCAAAAGAAGAAGAAACAACTATATGGCTCACAAACATAATCTCAGATCAATGTTCCAGGATCAACTCCAATAGCGAATATGGGATAAGTTGGTTATTGTTATCCACATCAACCAAAACGAAAAAAATAAGAACAAAAGGTGGACGGGGAAGACGAAAGAGGCAGATGAGTTGTTGCGGGTTGGGGGGACGACGACCAGGTGGCGGTGGGGTCAGAAGCAGGGGGTACATGGGTACACCCGGCCGGCCAACCGCACCTGGATCCGCCACTGACAAGGCCAATGGGTCAACCAATCCACCATCCTCACTAGGAAACCTTATCAGACACCTTCTTGCAATATAAAGAGGTTGCTCACTTCCCTCTAAAGTTCTTTTTGACTGATAAAGAGGTTGCTCAACATCTTCACTGACCCCCAAACACTGTCCAGATAGATGGTAGCTAGATGACACAATACATGTGACTTTCTCAACTCTATAAAGAGATCGACACCTATATGGCCTGAAAGGTGGAGACTCCCACGGAACCCCAGTTGAGAAGGTTGATGCGAAACTTTTCGGGACCACTTTGACGTCCAGTCTCATGTTTACTTCAAGATTACAACTAAAAAAAAGACTGACATCCACGACAACCTAAATCATCTTCGCAACAGGTGTAAAGTCGTCCATACCAAGTTGATAGTGGATCAAGGACACTTAGTAGTCAACTAACCATACGGATAGAAGTGAAAGTTGAGCCTGTTATTCGACTAATGAGACTGGTGAAGTCATGTGGTACTATATAAATCATTCCAGGTTTTGTTCCACTAACTTCACATCACTAACCAATAAATGGAGGCCTACATCACTTCCTCTCATGGAGTTGTGAAGTGAACTAATCATATTATAATGCTTATACCTTGTTTTGTCGTAAGCAAGATGTTGGCTCTAAAGGGCCTCCTTTGCAACATCCATATGAACCAGCAAAGTAGGAATCTGATTGGGTTGCGAGTGAACTCAAGTGGCATCAGTGACAACAGAAGTTTCCAAGGCATTCAAGGTCACACGCTCATTGCCATCACAATTGACATACAGGAATTGAGTGGCTTCTTCTGTGACTTGAACAAAATAACACATGAGGCTTTTAGACAATCCCTTGTCTCTGTCATCCACTGCCCTTTTCAAAATAGTATGGATGTGATAAGGCTTCAAGGGAGACAAAGTAAGATGTCTGTAGCGGGAGAGAAGGGGAGTAATTAAGGAGGTGAATTGGATTATGACTTTTAATGACTTTTGTAGACTTTTTTTAAGTGAATGACTTTTACGAAATTCATAGATTTTAATAAATTTTGCAGAGTTTATAAAATTTTCAATGACTGTCATAAAATTTATTTTAAAAGACTTTTGCAGAGTTTATAATTTGTCAATAACTTCATTTTAAAAGACTTTAATAGAGTTTATAAATTTGTCAATGACTCGTTAGTTTCGTCAATTGTCCAAATTTTATATTTTTCTCCACCTCTTTCTTTGACCTTATCATTTTCTTGGTTTGTATCTCCCATTATAATGTTACTATATTGTACGTGCAATATGTAACAAACAAATATAATTTTGCGATTTCTTGCAACAGTGAAATTGATAGAGATGATATAAAAGGTTTGAAAGCTTCAACTAATAATAAATTGTACAGCCACAAAACATAAACTCCTTGAGCTAATAAAAAAAAGGCTTCCAACTTTCATACCATCAAAATAAAGAGTCTTGCAATCACTCCTTAGAGACATTCATACTCACATTGGTCTTCTTTATTGCAAGCAGAAGCATCATAGAGTATTTTAGAGTGAAGAATGTGTATAAGTTCATACGTATTTAGGAAATTCGCTCATTTTCTCCATGCAATAATTCAAATTCATAATGCAATCCATAATATTGGATTGTAAATTGTGTGCACTTTGTTAATTGATCATCGTTCCCTGTTGGTCGAAATTTACTTCATGTCATTTCTAAGTTTCATTTATGTATTGCAGTTGGAATAAGCATGTACTTTACCTAGGGGGACCAAATATTGCTTCAAAAATTTGCAATAGGGAATAAGCAATTGTACGCATTTGTGGAGCCGAGAAGTAAAGAGAATTGTGAAAAAAAAAAGTAAAGAGAATTGTGAAAGTATGTAACAGTCATTCAAAGTATTGAGCTAAAATGTAAGAGAATTGTGTGGTTTTTTTATTCATCCGAATTTTAAAAAAAATGTCATACAAAGTATGTAAAAGTCATTGTCTATAAAAATTTATGATTTTTGAATATGTGTATACTTTTATAGACTCTTTAAAAGTCTTAATCGAATATTACTTAACTTTTGTAGACTTTTTTAAAGATTGTAAAAGTCATAATCCAATACACATAAACTTTTAAAGATTCTTTAAAAGTCATAATCTAATACATCATGACTTTTTAAGTCTATAAAAGTCATTAAAAATTACAATCCAATACACTTTCCTAAATGGAAGGAAGGATTCTCTATGGTAGCACCCATAAAGACAATGGTGCCATCTTCGATGAAAGGCAAGAAGGAATCTTGTTGGGAGTTGTTAAAATCTATAAACCTCATCAACAAACAAGATGATGTGTTTCCCATTATTGAGTTTGAGCTTCTTAGCATTGTCAACAACATCTTTGACTTCCTTAACACCGGAGGTGACGAGAGAGAAAGAAACAAAATGATAGAAAGAAGAGAAATGGTCGGGGAGAAGGGGAGTGGAATTGGCAATAGCTCTAGTGATGGAGGTCTTACCGGTGTGAGGAAAGCCCCAAAAGATAATGGAAGGAAGGTGGTTGGAGTGGATGGTTGAGCAGAGGAGAGTATTGGGGGAGAGAAAGGGGTCCTGCCCAACAAAGTCGTCAATGGTGTAAGGGCGCATGCGTTTTGATAGGGGCTCGTAGGGAGGCTTGGATTTGTTGTTGAAAGGGAAAGAGGAATTGAAATTTAGGACGCTTGGAGGAGATTGGAGGTGATGCTTCTGAGTCCAAACGGATTTGGTCTACTTCTTGGGGTTATAGAGAAACTACGGTTGGAGGTGAATTGGAGGTGCAACAACTAGGTTTAGATCGAAAGTGGAAGAAGATCCAACTTGGGTTCTATAGGGCAAGGGTTTGGATTTGCGTTAGATTTGCGAGAGAGAATCCATTTGGTAGCTTTGACAGTGAATTTGCGTCTGATGGCAACAAGAGCTTGTGCCGCCAATTTCTTTTCCTTTGTTTTTGGTCAAGATTTTTTTCCCACTTTTAATATCCACCACTTCCACTTCCAAATTCATGGGAAGAGGAAGCTCCAATCACTTCCATTATTAGCTTCTTTCCGGGCACACCTTTCAGTTTATTCTATGGATATGCCCAACGGGTCGGACTTTGAAGGCGCATTCAAGATGGTAGAATTACGCTTTTATAACAATTTAGAAAACTTATTTTTAAAAATGGCATCTAAAAAACTAATTTGCAAAAATGTTAGATTAGATAAACTAATTTGTAAAAATGTCATTTTCGGTCTTCATGGGTCTCCACTGGTCTCTAGGGGGTCTCCACTGAAGGTCTTGGTTTCCAAGGATTTCTGCTGGAGGTCTTCATAGGTCTTTGGGATCTCTAGAGGTCTCTATTGGAGGTCTTTAATGGTCTCTATGAGTCTCCAGTTGAGGTCTCTACTAGTCTCCGATGGTCTCCACTAGAGATCTCCACCAGAGGTCTCCAATGGTCTCTAGGGGTCTTCACTAGCATTAATATGACATTTTAAATTATATAGTTTTGAAAATGACATTCTTACAAATTAAAATTTAAAGATTCTATTATTATAATATAGAAACTATGAGATATATTATTACAAATCAAAATTTTTCAAAAGGCACCTAGAATAATTAACTAATTCAAGATTAGGAAGAGATGTGGATTTATCTAGACATGGCCAAACCGAACTACAACCGCAGAATCGGACCAGTCAAAACCAAAATCGGTTGAAACCATAAGCCACACAGTAAAAACCAGCAATTCGCGGCTTGGTTTCAGTTCAATGGTAGTGAAAACTGTTGAACCGCATGTAAATTGGTGGTTCAACCCTTATAAACCAATAGTTTTAACAAAAATCAATGCTTTAACCTTTCAAAACCAGCAATTTTAACCAAAATCAGGGGGTTCAACCTTTAAAAACCAGCGATTAACCTTCTAAACCAGCGGTTTTAACCCCTTTAAACCATGTTTTTTAACCAAAATCAGCGGTTCAACCTTTTTAAATCAACGGTTTTAACATTATTTTTAAAAAATTAAAAAAATATATTTTGAACCGAACCGAATTAGAACCAGAATCTCCGACCGAACCGCCCAAACTGCTGACCAAACCGCCAAAAATTGGAACCGAAACCGAACAACCCAAAACTGCCGCTGGGCAATTTGGTTCCGGTTCAGAGGATTCTTGAACTTGAACCGCCAGGTCATGAACCGTGGCCATGTCTAGATTTATCAATGACTTAATTACGCAGGTTGTCATAATTAAAGTATCAAATTTTACAAATAGGATCATATATTTTTTTGGGTTAAATCTTTTGTCGTCCCTAAGGTATAGTGTAATCTCTTTTGCGGTCCCTGAATTTTGAAAAAGCTCATATACAGTCCCTTAGGTCTTTGAAAAAACTCATTTTGTTGTCCTTTAAAAAGCTATTTTGCGGTCCCTGAGGAGCTTTTTCAAAACTCAGGACCGCAAAATAGATTACACTATACCTCAGGGACGGCAAATGATTTAACCCATTTTTTACTTTTTAAAATAGAAACACGCTCAATTTTTTTATTTTTATAAATGCCACAATTCTGAAATTGAATTTTGGAAATGTCAAATTCAATCATATAAAACCAAAATTCTCAATTGTTTTCTCCCATCCTTTCTCTCTCCTCCTATCGCCTCTCACACTCTTGTTTGTCTCTCTTGCTCTCGTCTCTCACACCCTCGTTCTCTGTCCTCCTATCGTCTGTCACACTCATCTATCTCTTTCTTATCCTTCAATCTCTGCAGTCGTCTCTCTCTATGCCTCATGGATCCCAAATAAATCCTAGGTTGCAGATCCTCTTCTCTTTCTTCTCTATCTTGGTTTCTCTGTCGCGTCCATTGCTTCTCTCTCTTCGTCCGCCTTCAATCTCTATCTTCTCTTCTCTCCTCGCTCTTTCTTCGGTGTTTCTCTCTATCTATGTCTCCCTCTCTCTTGTGCTCTCCTCTTTTCTCTCTCTATCCTCTTCTCTTATCCACTCTCCTTCGCGCAAAGACAAACGGAGTACAATGGGTGCAGAGATTAGACATGACAGCTGTGAAGACGAAACCAGTGGCGACGAACGATGACGATGGGGTCTGAAGAGATCAATCTAACGAAACCAGTGGCAGAGAGGTTGGCGATTGTGTGTGTTGAGGAACATTTGACGTCAGATAGGGTTTGTTGCTTGGGTGGCGGTGGTGGCTAGGGTTTGCTTAGGTTAATTCCATAGTTTTAGTGAAAATTGTAAAGTAGTCATGTAGTTTGTAAAAAAAAACACTTTTGTACACCTTTATATACTTAAATTTCATGTTGTATTTGAACACCTAAATTTCAGGTTGCATATACCTTTGAACATGTATACTTATGTAAACCAAACTGACAACCATTAAATAAATTAAAATTTATAAATATCGTGTAAACAAACAAAAAATTGCTATACAATTAATTTAAAACCATCAACTAAAAATTAATTAAATTAAATTTCTTATGAAAAAAATTTGTGAACTCCCTTTTGAACAC
>CAODLS012689058.1:0-12144 GCA_948243855.1 Flueggea neowawraea
GTTGAAAGGGTGTTTTCTGCTATGAAAACTGTGAAAACGCAGTTGCGAAATAAAATGAGAGATGAATGGTTAAATAACAGCTTGGTGGTATAATCACGAAGGAGATATTCACAACTATTGACAATGAAATCATTTTGCAGCGTTACCAAAATATGGATAATCGTAGGAAACAATTATCTCGTAACACAAACACGAGTGTAGCTTGATTTGTATTCGTTTTTATATTTTTAATTATCTTCAATGTAATTTTATCGTACTCTAATATCGACATATGTTTCAACACAAAATATTTTTCTTAAAAGTCTGCCCCACGTCCAAGAGTTTCTGGCTCTGCCCTGATTACATTAATCATTTGTTTATATGTTTCAACATTTTATTAACAATGAACAGACAAAATTGCTTCTATTCGCTCGTCAGGGCATTGAAAACTCAATCTGCTCTTATTATTATTATTCATGAAAACAAAGAAAAAGGAGATTTCGTTTCTGCATCTGCAGAAGAACAAACGAAAAATCAACCCAGTCAAACGACACCATTTTTAATTACATTGGCTATTTGGTTAGCATTTTGATATAACATATCCCATAATCAGCATATTGTAATTCACAAACTAAGTGTCAGTCTTTCTATTTTTTTATTAGCCAATATATCACTTTTTTTATTATTATTTTTAAAATGCATTATAATTGTAATGTCAAACATTGCTCTTTTTGATCTGGAATTTCTCTATATCTCAATTGCAATATATCGTAATTAATATTATATTATTATCCTAAGTAAAATATTGAATGAATCTCACTACTACTTTTATTATTTTTTTAATATTTGAGATATATCACAATTATGATGTCAAACATTGCTCTAAAGAATAAAAACTAGTTTGAGTTCTCCTGTCATTTTTGTTATGTTTTTAATGTTTGATCGATCAGCTTGTTTTAAAGAATAAAAAATCAGTTTGGGTTTTCTTTAATTTGATGTCTTGGCTTTTACTTTGACAAAGTCGCTCTTGTCAGATATATTTATATTATCATAAATTACAATACAAGCAAAACCCTCCAATCACTATCAATTGAAAAGTCAAACTAAGACGCAGCACAGTCTTCCTTTATAAAACCATCAAAATTTCATAATAAAGCCATGTATATGTGCAATTGGACACATTCCTCTTCTAAGCTTTTCCTCTTCTTCCTTCATTCTTTTGTTATAAACGAATATCCCGTATGTCCAGATATTTTTCTGATTAATTCCAACAAAAACGTTTAACGAGATTGTTACAATCAAATTCTTGTCCTAACAAACATGGCCTCAAAGAAACTACCAAGCAAACAGAGCAAGTTAATAAAGTGTTTGAAAGCACCAATTCGGTTGTTGATTCGAGCCAAGGACTTCTATATAAAAAGCATTACAGGATATTCCGACCATCTTGCCAGCTATGGCACTGTCGTAAGTGCTGGTTCGACCACTCAACAGGTCAATACCATGCCTAGAAGTTTCAGTGCAAATTCGACAAAATCAACCCATTTTGAGGATGATTACAGAGAGCTTTTGAGGGCTGCTTCAACAAGGAGCTTAAGGGATAAGGCCGTGACGGATCAAGTCATAACCATTTGGAGTCAAAAATCGCCAAGAAACAACAACATGCCTAGAAGTCAGAGTGTTGGCATTGGAAGAATTGATGAGGACGAACCATTAATCGATTTCGGAGATCATGTTAAGGTCAAAGTAAAAAATGCTGATGTGTTTCCAAGAAGCAGAAGCTACTCTGTTTCTAATAAAACTACTCTTAGCTTGATTTAGTCGACGAATACCTCATTCACTTTGGTTAATTCAAGTGATTAAGCATGTGTGTCGTCAAATTCAGGTTCAACTCTTCTTATAATTAAAATGGAGTCTATGCTTTGTCGTTCTTTTTCAAACTGTTTACCATTTGAAGGTTGAAGGTATTGAAATTGTTTTCCAAATTGAATGGAAAGAGATTTAAATTTTCGCTATCACAATCACTATTGTACGGATTCAAATTAAATTTCCGCTTGCAATGTTGATGAAAAAGTTGTTGATATGTTGTTTTCATATTGTAGTACAAATTTAATTAGTCTGTTTGAATTGTCTCCTTGAATACGAAGATATAAGTATTGAATATGAAGATGCAATTAAGTGTAGAATTTGTTTTGGTCAAGTCCAGTCTTACACTTACATAATTCTAAAGCAAGTTTATAAACTTAACAAATGTCAAACTTCCCAGCACGTCTAGAACAAGGAAATGTCAAATGTAGACATGTGAAAACCGAGCCGGGACCGAACAGTTCAAAATGGGCCAAAAAGTGAACCACATAGTACAAAACCGACGGTTCATCGGTAGGTTCCAATTCAATGGTTTTGAAAACCGTCGGATCTCCGGTTTCTAACCGTATGGAACCAGTGGTTCCAACTGTCAATTTCGAAAATTTTTTTTTTTTCTTTTTTCAACTACATTAAATATCACACTCATTCACGACAAAATTCAAATAAATAATACAACTACTAATAGCATTTTCAAATTTGAAATAACATGATTGTATCTTTATTTTTTCATTTGCACAAATTTCCTCTAAAAAAGATAGGAGAATATCAGTACTAAAGCGGAAAACGTAATGGGATAAAAATTAATTACAAAATTAAAAAAGGATCGAACCAGAACCAATACCGGCAGTTTAACCAGTCAAAACTAGTCAAACCCTGAACCGGTCCAAAATCGGACCAAATCGTAGAGTCACGGTTTAGTTCCGGTTCTCCTATTCCAAAAACTGAAACCGCAGGTTCCTGAACCGTTAACATGCCTAATCAAATGTGGTGTTGTAGGCTAGTCGCCTCCAATTTCGAATTTGATACCGTCACACAACCTAGCTTCCATATTTTTTTTCCCTCTTAATCATCAGGATTCAGGTGTTTAAGCATATTAGTTGTTGTTTCTTATTAGAGTCGCAGAAATATTACCGCAAACCCACATGTCTATCCTCAGGTAGAGGCGTAGAGCTAGCTCCTTGAAAAGCTGTGTATCAACTAGTGATTATTGCAAAATTAATTCCTGAAAAGATACAAACATAAGATTTGAAAGGGCTGGATTGGAGAAATCACATATGATGCAAAAAATTATTTCCAAATATTTTTTAGTCTAGTTGATATATCAAATGGAAAGTACTCATAGAGAAATATACGACCGATAGGATGTATTAAAAATTGTATCATAAGATGTAGAAAAATATAAATAGTAAGTATATATATATATATATATATGCGTGTGTGTAACAAGATTCCATATTGAATAAATAAAGGGTGGGTCTTAAATGTATACGCTAAATAATTTATTTGTTAAGACTTTTAGAAGATAATAATGGCAGTATTTTATTTGGTAAATTTAAATAGTAAGCACATTTTAATTAGAATGAAAGCAATTATGTAAAGTTAAAAGAAGTAGTGTCGAATTAAAAGAGATGAAATAAGGCACTAACTAATGAAACACAACAGTCATCCTAAAAAAATGCTTGGTAGGATTTCGAAAAAAAAAAATGCTTGGTTGGTTTAGAGCTAATTTAAAATAGTCCTCACTTTGTTGCAAGGTCAGTGCTACATGATGCTCCAATAATGAAATACTAATATGCACGCCAAAGTGTTGGTGTACCCTTTTCTTCTAGTACTCTCTCTATGCTAATTTAATTGATACATTTTTTTATTTTAAATATTTTAACACATAAACACACTTTCTTTTATATTTATTATTAACAAAATTATAAATTTATTTTTATTTAATTATTTTAACTAATTTATTAATTATCAATACATTTAATTAAAAAATATAAGTAAAAAAATATAAAATTAAATAAATTTAACTACTAAAATAATTATTTCTTAATTTTTATAAAAAATAATTAATATCTATTAATTTAAGATGACAGGAGGAGTGTTATATTAAGGTTGATCCGTGTTGGTTGGTGGCTTGGCAATTACTCCTAACTTAATATGCAGATGGCAAAATAAAAGCATAACCAACTTCATCGTCATTGATTAAAGGGAAAATTTTTTTCTAAATTTTTGATGTATAATCTAATTAATAGGTAAATTTTCATATTTTTAAAATATTATATATATTTTTTTTAAATTAAAAATTAAATTATATTTAAAATTTTTTATTAGTAATTTATTAATATTTTATTAATAAATTATTAATGTATTTTTTTTGTTTAAATAAAATTTTAAAGATAAAATTACCCACATTTATTTCTTCTTCTTCTTCTGTTGCAAAGATAATTTTTTATCTGAACTAAAATCAAACTACTTCTTCTACAATTATTAAGTTGCTTGATCAATTGTTTTCACAAAGATTACACAATTAAAAGAAATACGAAATTTATTGAGAATTTAAAATTGAAATAGTACAAAACCCAGAAGCATAATCAAGAACAGAAAATTTGCAGCAACCACCCATTTGCCGGAAAGCTCAAAACCGCGAAGCATCATCAAGAACAACCACAATTGCAATTCCAGAATCAATGGAGATGAAAGGAAACATATATACTATTAGGAATCTCAGGGAGGATAATTTTAAGCACATTGAAACAACTAATCCAAGTTATAAACCTAGTTGCGTAACTCAGAATAACAGATCACCTGAAACCATAATTTAAACCCTCAAAACCAAAAATTCACCATACGAAACAAAGAGCTAGATTTCCCATTTTTTTGAGGAACACAAAAACGGTGCACGCTACTTCAATTGATTGGCCAGCTCTGCCCAATGGGACTTCTTTGCCCAAATTAGCACTCTCTTCCTCGTTAAACGGGGACAGAATCAATGGCGTCCAGATGGGTCAGGGAGCTAATCCGTTCACTCCGTCGCGACGCATCAGTTTTCTCGTCAGATGTGGAGGCCGCTGATGTTATAGATCTCTCTCGCAGTCTCGATCTCCACTTCTCTGCTTCGACGTGGCCTCAATTTCCTCTAGCAGCAGGGGCTACCAGTCGGTGTAGATCGGCCTTGTAGTCATCGTCACAGTGGAGAGTTGAGGAAGGGGATGGATTTCCAGATCTGAAACTAGCAAGTGAGAGAGAGGCGAGAGTGAGGGGGAGGAAGAGAGAGGCGACGGGTGAAACTAAGAGATTTCAGATGTGGTTTTCTAATGTGATGTCAGTGGTGGAGGGTAGAGTGTTTGAGTTTGAGGAAGTTGAAAACAAAGAGATTGGTTTGCAAAAATTGAGAAAGATGGATTTGTGGTTCGGAGTTCTTCATTTCGTTTTCCAGATTAGGGTTTGCAAATAGGGGATTAGATCTGGGTTTTCTTTTTTAAGGAAGTGAAATGTCATTTTACTTTTTCGTTCATTCCGTCAGTTAAAAATAAATTTTAAAAATGTATATGTAATATATTAAAAAACTGAGCACCTATTTATGAAGTAAAATATACATTAGAAGTTTAAAAATTATTTTCTCTTGATTAAATTGCACACCAAACTATTCTTCTTTTTTTTTTGAACGGAAACACCAAACTATTCTTCTATGGACCCTAGTAAAGAGAGATTCAATATTGAACATACAGCCTCATAGAAACCGCAAAACTAGTTATTAAACGACATATTGTTTTAGCATATGACACACGACCTATCCCGCAACAAAAGAATAACTTGTGTTGGCATAGAGATTCTAAACCAAAGTAAGTCATTTACGGTGTATTTGGTATAAAATGAATATAGATTTAATTTCATTTGCAAATGAAAGAAAATGAAATCCACAAGAAATTAGATTTGTAAATGAATTTCATTGTTTGGTATGATATATACTAGAATTTTAATTTTGTCATTTGTAAATGAATTCTTTGTTTGGTGTGACTTAAGAATTAGAATTACTTATACATTATGACTAAAATACCTTTACATTTATAATACTAATCAAAATTATGACAACAATATTATAACACTAATTATTTATTGATTATTTAAATAATTATTTAATATAGATTAAATATTTAATTATTTAATATGAATTTAATATTAAATAATTAAATATATTTTTAAAATATTTGTAGATTATTTTAAATTGAGAGAGGGGGATAAAGGGAGGGAGAGAGGGAGAAGGAGAGAGGAATAAAATTGTTCAAAAGAGAAATGACATAGAATTTATTTACAAATAATATCTATTTAGCTTGGATTTGCAAATGAACAATTTTAACTTACTTCCAATTCATTCATTTACAATTCTTGAATTTGAATTTTTTTAAAAAACAAATCAAACACCAAAATTTAGATTCGCAAATAAATTCCTTAAAATTTTAAGAAATTCATTTATACCAAACACTATGTTAATCTGCAATATCTAGTTCGCTGGCAAATTGGATGTAAAACTTGTGTTAGCGTTTTGGAATTTCACTGATATGAACTGGTATGTTAAAAATAAGGCGTGAGGAGAGAAGATGCAAGTTTCATGAGGCACTTCTCAACACATTATACCCAGAATCCCCACAACCCCAATAAGAAGACATAGATGATAATCATGTGAGCTCAACAACTGAAGGATTTAACTTTGATCTCATTCCAGGTAGGCACGGAGGCAGGGTGGGGGCAGGTGTGGGCGGCCGACGAAGGAACCCCTATACTACCCCCACGTCTGCCCCACCCAAGCCACCGTCCCTTATCCCCTCTCAGATGCTCTGCAAATTCCTGGACCTCTGTAACTCTATTGTTATTTTTTTTCCAACCAGGGCGAAGCGACGTCGTTTCGCTCTGGTTGGAAAAAAAAAAGAACAGAGCTTTAGCAAACGATGCATCGTTCTTTTGCGGACAACATGTCGTTCGCTAAAGCTCTTTGGACAAAAGCCAGCTGCAAACCACAGCACAGTGACCGAGTTTTATTTTCTCATCTCTGTTCTCTCTCTTGCTCGAACGTCGTCGTTCGCTTTCTTCCTTCGTTCCAGTCTTCCAAACAAGAGACGACGGTTCGACCTCCTACCTCAGCCATCCGCTGCGCCACCGCCACATCTTTGTAAGCTTCGTGCTTCAGCTTCGATGAGCCGCTGAAAGTCTGAAACTCTCAGCCCTCACTCACAAAAAAATGTTGACTGTTTGAGCGAGAGAGAGAATAGATTTTGAAAGCTTACCAAAAAATTGTTGACTGTTGCAGTGTTGCTGTTGATTTTGAAATTTTTATTCTTTTCTTGTTTTGTCTTTTAATTGTTGTTAATGATACACTAATAAGGGTTTGTTATTTTGTTGATTTTCAGCCAGCAGTTTTGGTGGTGTCTACTTTCTCGATTTCAATTTGAATCATATAACTATATAAGGTTATATTCTTTTTTCTTTTCCTTTTAATTTTAATTAATTAGGATTTTTAATATTGATTGATTAGGGTTTTTAATTGTTAGGTTTTTAAATTGAATTAGTTGGATTATTGACTAGCCAATTAAGATTTCGAATTGTGAATTGATAATTATTTGACAATTATTATTTTATATTTGAATTGTAAATTTTTTAGAATTGTTAATTGTTGAATTGTTGTTTTTTTGTCTTGTATTTTAATTGGACTTAAATATTTATTTATAATTAATTTGGTAGGATGTTGTTCATAAAAATAAAATGGAGAAGTATTTTTCAAGAGGCTTAAAAGTTCAGTTGAATCACATAGTGTTGAACAACTGTTACAAACTCCGGATGCAAATATTTTGAATATGAATGTTGAAGTGGAAATTAATCCGGATGAGGTATTTATTAATGAAGATGATATTGTTGCCGATCCTGGATTACGTAGACCAATTGATAGTTTTGATATAAATATTCGAGATTGTATACGAAGAGAATATGTGTCAAAAGGTCCTTGTTAACCATACAATCATAATTTTCCGAAGAAAAAGTATGGAAAAGATAACAAAGGTTTCAGGGATGTTTGGTTTAAAGAATTTGACTGGTTGGAGTATAGTGTATCAAAGGACGCCGCTTATTGTTTTTGGTGTTTTCTTTTTAAGCGTGCATTTTCGGCGCTGGGGGATGAAGCGTTTACAACAAATGGATTTTCCAATTGGAAAAAAGGGCCAGAGAGATTTAGAGAGCATGATGGTTAGACTATTAGTGCACACAATAAAGCAAGAATAGATTTTGAGAATTTTAAAAATAAAAAAACAAAGTGTGGCTTATATTGTTAGAGGAAAAAAATCAAAAAAAGGAAGAAGCTTATCGCATTCGTTTAACAACAGCACTTGATTTCATTCGTTTTCTTTTAACTCAAGGTATGCCTTTTAGGGGAGATGACGAGTCAGCCGCTTCACTGAGTAGGGGAAATTTGTTGGAGTTGTTACAGTGCTATAGTTTAAGAAATGAAGAGGTTGGTAGTGTTATTTTGAAGAATGCGTCGGGCAACAATCAAATGACCTCTCCACAAATTCAGAAGGATATGGTAAAAGCGTGTACTGTTGAAACCACACTTGCGATATTAAGTGACATTGGCGATAGGTCGTTTTCACTTTTGGTTGACGAGGCTCGTCATTGATCAGTGAAAGAGGAAATGACCGTTGTTATTAGATATGCGAACAAGCACGAGGAAGTAATAGACCGATTTTTAGGCGTGGTTCACATGATGGAGACATCGGCAAAATGTTTGAAGGCGGGTATTGATTCTTTGTTTGCCAAATATGGTTTATCTTTGTCGAGATTGAGAGGTCAAGGATATGATGATGCATCAAATATGCGAGGCCAATTTAATGGTTTAAAGTCACTTATTTTGAAGGAAAATCCTTCTGCCTGGTATGTCCATTGTTTCGCACATCAACTCCAATTGATAATTGTTGTTGTATGCAAGGCGAATCAATATACTTATGGCTTTTTTAATTACCTTGGTATGGTTGTGAATATATGTGGATCATCTTGCAAAAGGGCAGATAAACTTCGACAATTAGAACATGACAAAAAGGTAGAATGTTTTGAAAATGGAGAACTCATTTATGGTATAAGCAAAAATCAAGAAACTTCTTTGCGTAGACCAGGAGATACTCGATGGGGATCCCACTATCTATCAATAGTCCTTATAGATATGTGGCCTTCAGTGATAGAGGTTCTTGAAAATGTGTGGCATGATGGCACTGGACCAAAATCAGGAGCTCAAGTCCGGGTTGTCTCCAAAAAATAGAGAGTTATGAGTTTGTCTTTCCTATGATATTGATAAAACATTTGCTGGGGATGACAAACTATCTATCTACAATTTTACAAGAAAAGGACCAAGACATTTTGAATGCTATTAATCTGATCAGAACTGTGAAAGATGACTTGCAAAATTTCAGAGAACTTGGATGGGTTGATTTAGTGAAAGAAGTGGAGACTTTTTGTCAAGCTAATGAAATTCTAGTTGTTAATATGGAAGATATAGTCCCAAGACACACTTGTCCAAAGAGGGATGGAAAAACCATAACTCACTATCATCATTATCGCATGAAAAGTTTTTGCGAGGTAATTAAAAAAGTTATGACTTTAATATACTTTTTAATTAAATTTTGCTCATTACTTAATTAAATTACTTTTGGTTGCAATGTTAGGTTATTGCTTCAATTCTGCAAGAAATGAATCATCGTTTTTTCTGAAGCAAGTACATATTTACTTGATTGCATTGCATGTCTTGATCCAAAGATTGGGTTCTCTAACTTCGACGTGGGTAAGCTTGTTCGTCTTGCTCATCTTTATCTAGAACACTTTTCATCTATTCAGCTTATGTTTATTTCACAGGAACTTAAAACTTTTTTAAGTGATGTAAAAAGGGATAAGCGACTCTCTAATATTAAAGATTTGAGGAGTTTGGCAAAGAAGATGGTTGAAACTAAGAAAGATAGACTTTTCTCAATGGTCTATCGTCAGATTGATTGGCATTACTCCTGCCTGTTGCTACCGCATCTGTTGAAAGAGTGTTTTCTGCTATGAAAACTGTGAAGACGCATTTGTGAAATAAAATGGGAGATGAATGGTTAAATGACAGTTTGGTAGTATACATCGAGAAGGAGATATTCGCTACTATTGAAAACGAAATCATTTTGCAGCTTTTTTAAAATATGGATAATCGTAAGAATCAATTATCTCGTAACACAAACACGAGTGTAACTTGATTTATATTCGTTTTTATATTTTTAATTATCTTCAATGTAATTTTATTGTATTTTAATATCGACATATGTTTTGACACAAAATATTTTTCTTAAAAGTCCACCCTCACGTCCAAGAGTTTCTGACTCTGTTCCTGATTCCAGGTCTCTTGATTTATCTCCGTTCAGGTTAAATATGCATACTGTTCTGTTAAAATAATGTGTTAATTGAGGGTTTGGTGTTCTTTTATTAGTGCAGATGATTATGGGTTGCGGTTGCAGCAGAGTGAAGATGATGATGATGATGATAATGGCGATGGAGAAAAGAAGTTATGTAGGTCCCAGAGGAAGAGAATTCGCAAGAAGAAGCGTAAGGAAGACATTGCTCGTCGAAGAAACATCATTGGACCTTTGCTTCCTTCATCTGATCATGATCCAAGGGATACTCCAGATGTTCGACGAAATGCCTGTGACGATAACGTCTCGGTTTCCGAAGGTTTCAGGATAAATTCTAAAATGATTCAGTTGAAAGGTGGAAATATTGACGCAAATAAAGAGTGAGTTCTAATGGATTTTGTGTTTTTCTCTGATCAGGAGAGGTAGCTGATGGAGGTGGTACAACTAAGAAGAAGAAAACGAAACAGAGAAGGAAGGCTAAGAAGCTGGCAAGGGATAAGTTTAAGTCCTCATCTAATGTTGAAAGCTCCGTTCAAGATCAACCCTTGAAATCTTCTAATGAATTGGAGAGTTGCCAGGATCAATGCTTTGAGTCTTCTAACAATTTGGAGACTCGTGATCAAAATTGAAACGTGAAGTCTGAAAATTATCGAACGGATACTCGACTTTCTGGTAGTCACTCGCTTGAACAACATCAATCTGCTGATACTAAGTTATTACTAGTAGCAGATCATATATTGCAGAAGTTGAAGAAGAAATATGTTCTAGAAATAGAATGTTCATACTTGAAGCTTTTGCAGTTTGGTACTGAGTCTTGTGATGATGATACTCTGATGATTGGTGTAGTGCCCTGGTATCAAGAACTCTCCTATACCTGTGCCAGACACTTGAAAGTGCAAAACTGCTGTTTGTTTGCTCCGAGAGGCTGGAGAGCTAGGTGAGGAAATTTTGCGCCGTAGGAGCTCGAATTTGTGACTTTGTTCTTCCATGTTCATAGCTCATTGCTATTTGAGCTATCCATTAGAAAATTTCCATGTTTAGATGTCTGCAAAGAGTCTTGCAATAAGAGAAACTAATCCAAATTTTTTCAGATTTGGAAATTGGTTTCCAGCTTCCATACACTTGAACATCATTGAGACGGGAAAGCTAGAACAAATAGTGAATTGAAGTTTCTACTTGCTTTATTTGGTCAAGTCCCATTTGGTTATTCCCTTCATTAGTTCTTCTATCTTCTTTTGTTAGCAAAGCTGAAACTCATAAACAGTCATGACAAGGGTATTCCGGTTCCAATATTGTAAATGGATCAAATTTATGTAAATAGTAAATTAACAAGGACGAAAACAAATTCCCAAAAAATGATAACGAGGTTAGCATTTAAGAAGTCCCTGAAATGTGTGATACGTCGGTCCTAATAATTTATCTTTTACAAAAGCGTCCTCCTCTGCGACAACTTCCATATCACCTACCCAAACGTGAAATTTACATACTATGCCACTACAGTACACTTCTTTTGAACACGACGAACATAAAAGAACCACCTAGAGAGAAAAACCCTAAACCCTCCTCTCTCTCTCTCTCTCTCTCTCTGCACAAAATGGCGGAACTCAAGCTCTCCGAAACCAAAGACCTGACCAGAATCGAACGCATTGGGGCTCACTCCCACATCCGAGGCCTTGGCCTCGACTCCGCCCTCGAGCCTCACGCCGTCTCGGAAGGAATGGTGGGGCAAACAGCCGCTCGTAAGGCCGCCGGCGTAATCCTCAAGATGATAAAGGACGGAAAAATCGCCGGCCGTGCCGTACTCCTCGCAGGGCAGCCTGGAACTGGGAAGACGGCCATTGCAATGGGTATGGCCAAGTCCCTTGGCCTGGAAACCCCATTCGCAATG
>CAODLS012689659.1:0-18027 GCA_948243855.1 Flueggea neowawraea
TATTTTCATTTTTTTTTTATTCTCTCAGGACTTATTCAATTTTTTTTCTTCGTGAGTTGCTACTATTTTTCAAAACAAAAGGGGTAGCACCATTTTTCTAACAATATGTTAGCTCAGATCTATAACAAGTGGTGCTTCAAACGACCTTAAATTTGACCAGCTTTCATGGTGAGTAAAATTGCTCTCCATCAATGGATTATCTCTTGTGAAAGGAAAAATGGAATTTGTTCTTTCTAGAGGACCCATGTTTTTTAGCATCCCTGCAAACACAAGACATAACACCCAAACAAGATAAATTTTAACAAATGAAATAAAAAAAAACCTTACCTTATCCAAAGGTTCTTCAAAGAAAACCCTCTCCATTTTTTTGTGGAGATCAAAAATTAAGCTCCTTTAGAGGACGTCCTCCTAACAAATGTTCCTCTACTGGTTGTTCTCTTGAGGTGTGTTCTTTAGTGGGTGTCCCCTGTTGGGTACTGTTATCTTAGAAGTGATTCCTTTGGGGACGGTGTCCCTATTGAAGTTTGTTCCCCTGGGGACATGTCCTCTGGAAACAACTCTTTTGGAGACAAATCTGCTGGAGGTTGTTCCTCTGAGGACAAATCCTTTAGAGGCTGCCCCCCGAGGGTTTTGGTGGTGTCCCCTATGGAATTCTTATTGATTCCTTCTTTTGCCTCCACCTTCATAGGAGATTCCAAGTCTTTTGCACTATGCGTTTTTTTTCTAGGGGGGTCGCATATTTTGCTTCCTCTGCCAAGCGTTTCAAGCACTCAATGAGCTCACAAAAAATTCCCCTCAATTCTAGAAAATTTTTGAAAATTTTCCCCCAATTCTAGAAAATTTGTCTCAATTCTAGAGAATTTTCCCTCAATCCTAGAAAATTTTCTTCCTTTTTTCAATAACTTTCTTCCATTATCCTAGCATTCTCTTCAAAATACTTTCATATTTCTTTTTCATAGCCCAAGCTTATAGATTAGTGGCCTCCCACATGATTTTCATGGTACTCTTCATGGATATTTTGGTCTACCATCTCTTCAGACCAACCATAGTATTGGTGTTCATTGTAATAATCTGCTTAGGGGGCTTGAGGATAATACGTCTCTTGCCCACATTGTCTATGTTGCCCCCGAGCCCATAGTCGTATTCGAAGCTTTGCGTGGACGGGTAACCCTCCTGCGCATAGTCGTAATAATAATAGGGATAGGGATTCATTTCTTTATTACCTTGTCTCACCCTTGTTGTTGCAAGAGCCTCTTCTTCCAACCGGTAATAGGAACCGAGCTGGTAGCTTTCATATTCATCTTGGTTGCAGAACGCAATCATAACATCATTGTGCTCGTCCCACCGAGCGTCCCATTAAATTGTTCCCATTTTTTGATTTGAAACTCGGGAATACCATGGTGCCCTTTGGTGAGTTTGGATTGGATTGCGAGCGTGCCAAGGAATTAGAGTGTTCCTAAACTGAAAATTAAAAGTGATTGAAAAAAGCACTCGAGAAATCAAACATCTTAATCAAACGATTTGAAATGATCAAAGGACATAAACAATTCGTTATGGGTCTCTTGCATCTTTAGCAACAATAGCAAGAACACAATGATGAAATAAGAAATTAAGAGCTTTATTGAAATTAAAGGTTTAGTACAAGAACTTGAGAAGAAAATAGAGAACAAAAAGGAAGCTAAGGTTGAAGAACAAAAATGAATAAAAAGATAAATTAACTCATTGGGGTGTTGTGTTGTTGTTGGAGAGGTTAAGAGATCCTTTTACCAATGTAATGTGCTCTTATTTATAATGTTTTGCTTGCTTGGCTACCAAGAGTCACGTTTGACTCCCATTAAATTCTTTTGCAAATTGTTCCACACGTTTCTAGATTTGTAGTGATTTTTTGGTCCCAAGACAATTATTATGATTTTGCCACCCCCTCAAGGAAACATTATGTGTGTTTTGGTTCGATCCCAAGGCAATTATTACGATTTTGCCACCCATCAAGAAAATGTTCTGCGTGATTTGGCTTGTTCCCAAAACGGTAATTACTATTTTGCCACCCTTTAAGACTTTCCTTTACTGCATTTGTTTCCAATTTTGCTGCAACTTCTTCTGCAATCTATTTCCCTTCTTGATTTTATCACCTCCATCATTTACTCTCAATGTTTCCTTTTTGCATGATTTTATTCCTTTTGCAATAATTGCAAAATTATGGCGGAAACACTTCTTGTGAGAAGAATTGAGTGTGCAATGAAGAACGAAATCTTTTCTCCCAACCACTATAGGCCAACAACACACTTTTTGAGAGGGAGAAATATATTCGGTTTGGGACAGTTCAGATTGGTTCTCAGTGTGAGTATTGCCTAAGAACCAGAACCATCTTAAATAAAATTTTATGACGGTTCAGTTTAAAGAAAGTCAAAAATCAACAGTTCTTTTTGAAACATATATTCGATTTGGTACGGAGATCTCCGAGCTATGTGAACAGCCCTAGAAAGGAGTCCCAATAGCATGCCTAGCGTATATGTCTAATGTCAACAGGTATCATAGCCAATAGGCATACTCTTGGCAAGATTGGATAGCCAATCTGCGGCATAATTACACTCTCTATACACATGACTAATGCTCACACACCAAAGTTTGCTAATCATATTTTTAATAGCTGAAACTAACGGATCTTGATGATTATTTGGAACCACATCTTTTTTAATCAGCTGAACAGAAATGGAACTGTCAGTTTCAATAAGTATCTTCCTCCACCCTTTTTCCAACATAGCTGCAAGTCCCAAGAGCAATGAACCTTCTTTACATCATTCAAATATTTGTCTCACTTATATATACTGTCAAAAGCAATTGTATAGCTTCACTTCAAATATGAATATACAAAACCTGATCTGCATAGTAGTAGTTGACTGGAATAGTGGAATTGTACAATTGCTTCACTTATATATACTGTCACTCTTCTTGATCTTGATGATTATTGGAAGTTGGGAGGTGGAGTTAGCCACTTGTTTCCATCGATGTAAGTCATGGTCAAGAAGTGCTTGGCTTCTTCATCTGTTAATAGCTTTGCATAGCTCACTCCCCCAGAAGAGCTTGCCCCTGGTCCCATGCACTTGTACTCTCCGTAATACGCAGTACTGCAACACCACCACCAATTATTATTCAAATCACTATCACTTAATCTCATCAAATCTTATATCCAACCTGTCACAGCTAAGAATTAATTGCTTAGGCGACAAGAAAAAGTGACAACCATGAAATGTAAATAACATAATTTTCATACACAAATTTTAAAAGGATGTTGCATCAAGAAACATTGACCGCTATTACTTTAAGGAAAAACCAAACACCACCACTTTTGGGGTGAAAAAATGTTCTTTCATGAAATTACTTAGTATTTAAATACAATTTTTGATATCTGATTAATTTAATAAATTGCGAAATTTACTCGAAACATTTTTTAAAAAAAAAATTCGTATCATTTTACTAGAGTTGTTAATTAGTGGTATTATTTAAAATAGTTAAAATATGAATAACAATAATTAACTTTTGCTAATGTTTATAGAACATTCTAAACTATATATATAAAAGAGTGAAATGATGAGGGAGGGAAAACATAAATACATACTCTTTGCTTTCGGGATGTTTGCCAGTGGACCAACCTTGGTTGTTGACAATGTTACCCACGTAAGTGTAAGCAAACACCACTCTGGGTCTCTCCTTCCATGTCCGCCCATGATACGTGTTGTTCCCTATTCCAGTTATGTTGCAATATATGAATGTGAACCCACTATCATCCGTCACTCTTTCCCTTGTTTGTGCTGTTATCACCCCCATCCCTTTCGCCACTGACTCTATTGTTGTGTTCTGCATTCATTATTTCATCACCATGCATGCGGGCTAAAAGAAAACAATTACATAAAAGGACTAACGAAAAAAATTAGACTAATAAAAGAGACTATAGGGATTACCAAGTAGAGGGATTTTCCATTTCCGAAAATGAAATCAACAGTGCCGCGGATGTAACAATCTTTGAAAAAAATGCCTGCCCTTATCATCACATAATGTGTCTTGAAACCCTACGAACTTGCAATTGTGAAATGCTGCTTTGTCCCCCGATATCCTCATCGCCACCGCCTGCTCTCCCGTCTTACTCGTCTTCGGCATCGGAGCCGCATTCTAACACCATCTCAAAACAAATAACACATAAATAATCTCGCCACCAATCAATAACAAAAAAAAATACTTGAATTATTTATACATCATGTAAGATCAATTCAAGTGTTTGACTGTATGCGTTTTAATCCTGACGTTGAGAAATTTGTATTCTCTCGTAATAAACAAAAAGAAAAGTTTATCTCTGACGTTAAAATTCATTAAACGTACGTACCACAAAAGCTATATTGACGGCCATGAATTAATCACTTGCAACCGCCACAGTTGCACTATAAACGGTGCCGTATTCCGCAGCAGTCCCATTAAACACAACCCATAAAGCGTCACAAAAGCCATGGTGCGATTAATTGTGATTTTTTCCCAATATTCACCACCTCCAATCCAAATTACGGTCCTCCTATTGCTATTCTCAGGAATGCTGTTAACGGCGTCCGTCACGGTGGAAAAATTCGCAGACTTGTCATTCTTTGCAACCGTTATCACCGCAACGTTTTCCTCGGCGTCGGCCAAGGATTTGTCCAGAACAATGGGTGCATCGACATTTCTGTCGTTAATTGCTCTGATGTTGTCGGAAAGCCACTTGTGGAGCTGCGAGAAATCACTGGGGATTTGGTCTGTGGCGGAGGTTGCGGTGGGGACAAGGAGTTGGAGAGCCAACAAGGTCGTAAGGAGAGGAAAATTGCAATGTTCTTTCATTGTAAGGAAAAATTTACCGGGTTTTGAACCCGGTAAGAGGTGTAACAGTAATCTTGTGACGCAGAGGTGGCGTACGGGCGTAGGGTGGATCTTCCTCAAGTGCGACGGTTTTTCAAAACAGAAGATTTGGGCATGATAATGATTTATAGACATGGGGTCCGAAATGGGATTTCTACGTGAGGGTGGTAGTTTTTTTGTGCGTAATTTCTATAATGACCTTGGTGAAATGGAGAAATATAAGCAACTTGGTGGGTTGTGTAACGAGAGATTAAGGGGTATTTTGGAAATGGAAGAAGATTTTTTGCTATGAGTTGGGTTTTCCTTTTTTTGAAATGTTGAGGTGGTTGGAAAGCAAAGATAGGTTGATGTTGTTATATTCAAGGTTCGGTTTTGGGAGGTGATTTTTAACGGTTAATATTCATTTACAAGCAAATTAATAATTGATATATATATCATTATAGTTTAATGCATGTGTGGAGATATACATAAGTATAATTAAGAATTTTTTATACAAGTGATGCATCAATAAAGATTGGCTGACAAAGTAATTACGCAGATGGACTCATGCATGCATATATACCCAAAAAAAAGAACGGTTTGGACTTGCATTAATTGTTTTTGTGTGACTATGTGCCTCTGCATATGTTTTAAAGTATGAATCTTAAACTGGCAAAATAATATTATTTAAGGAATTTTACGCCAATTCCATTTCAGATGTTATGGGAGCACCGAACACGTGACCTATAGGCCATAAAGAAGTTGCGTTATTTAATTAAAAAATACTATCTATTTTAGTTAACTCTTCGATTAGACGCACAAATCCTCAATCCGCTGAAAAAAGAGGTTGAGAAGTTGTTAAAATTTCGTGATCAAGAATGAGGAGGGAATTCAACTGGTATCGTCCTACTTATATTATAGAGGGCCCAACAATTAATGATTCTGGTGAACTGATGATTTAATGATGTTTCCTAGGAATATGCACAAAAGCCCACATATATTTCAGGTTATATTCATTAGTTAATTATAGTGAGTATCATAATTAAAATTTAAATTTTGATAAAAATACTTTAATTTTGTAATTATTTAAATAGCATATTTTTTAAGTTTAAGTTTGATGTATGCAATTTTTTCAATTTTAATTCTTAAAAATACCAGATTAATCAAATAAATACCAATTTCTCGTGACATTTGTTCAATTTTCTCTCTCTCTCCTCTCTCATGTCTCTCGTCTATCCTCATCCCTCTTCCCTCTTTTCTGTCTCGTTCTCTATCGTCTTCTCTCTTCGGCCCTCTCCTCTGTCCGACTCGTTTCTGCCACCGGCTTCCTTCCTCTCATTCGCTACCTTTGTTGCTTCCTCACCTTAACTCTCTCCTCTCTTCCACATTCGTCACTCTCTCTATCTCCCTCGTCCTCTTTCTTTCTTTTTGTTCTCCGTCTCATTTTCTCTCTCCTTATAGTTCCCGGTTTTGTTTGATAGAGAAGGAGAACATCACCGCTTTTGAAGGATAGATCGACAAAGCGAGCGCGACGGGTGTGAAGATCTGAGGAGCATATCTATTCCGCCAGAGGAAAACGATGTGATTCGCAATGCGGCTGAAGAGAGGCGGTAGATCCCGTCGTGGTTTCTCCTCAACCATCTCAACATCCTTTCTCTCTCTCTCTCGGTTTCGACGCTGGTTGTGTCCACGGCTACGTATTGCAATTGATTTTGTTGAGATTGAAATCCTAGCCACTGCATTTTTTTTGTTCTTGATTTGTTGTTGTTATTGGTAGGTTGATACAATTGATTGTTTGTAAATGTTTGATTTTGTTAAATGTATGTGCTTATGGAATTTAAATGTTGATTATTTATTTGTGTTTAATGTACTAAAGTTTTTGTTTTTGAAATTGAATTGTTGATTATGTCGTTATTGTGGATTTCAAGCTGGACGTTCGCGATGGGATATTCTTATGCAATGGAAGTTGTTTTTTTTAAAAAAAAATTGATTGAACTTTTTTTGGCTCGATTGAATTGGTTTGGTGGCAGTGACAGTGTCTGTTTTTAGTATTGGTGGTAGTGGAGATTACCTGTGGGTACCTTTTGTAGACCTTTGAAGACCTTTCGAAGACTTTTTGAAGACCTCTGAAGACCTTTTGAAGACCATTGTAAACTTTTGAAGGCTTTTGTATATTTCTATATAAAAAATTAATTATCATTAAATTAAAAATTTTAAATATTGTATACACTGATATATATATATATATATATACACACAGTGGCGAAGCTAGGATTCTAGCTTAGGGGGTGCCGAATCCTGGCTCTGCCACTGATACAGTGTACAGTGTCCAAAAAAAATTATATATATAAAAAATTACATTAGATTAAAAAATCCATTCAATCATAAATTCAAGAATCATGCGCTATAATCTACATAATTTAAATTGCAATTTTATCAATCAATTAATCAACAATACTAACCCTAAATAAAAAGAATGTTGAAGAAATAACATGCCAATGTAATTTTAAGATCCACTTTATCAACCATACAAGATTGAAAAAAAAATTAACAATATTAGAAAAGCCAAATATTCTTACCTTAATATGGCCACTCATGAATGCTTCCTTTACCCCATTTCTGGTTAGAACTGTAAACATTCAGACCTTAGAAATATTGCAAACATTTAACCTATAAGTTTCATAAAAGGCAATAGGTGAAAAAAGACATGAAAAGCAATGATCTTCATTGTCTTAACACATACAAATGAAGTGAAAAACTTCTAAAAAGAAAGTGAGAGTAATACTGAAAAATCATAAGTAAAAATTAACTCACTCCAACAATTTGGAGCCAACTCATGATTCTGTTATCTTAATAGAACAAAATTGTACGAGATTAAACCAATGGACAACACAAAACTGATTTAGACAACTCAACAAAGGCCAAAAAGCTTAGTTACCTAGACCTAATATTAACAAGTGGAACCGTAAACTCAAACTTTAATTCCTTAAATCCAGTGGTGGAGCAAGCTTACAAGAAAAAAAAAAGAAGAGTTTAAAAATTAATAAGAACAAATATCTGGGTAGAAGACGGAAGAGTTGAAGCAGTGAGAGACGAATTCCCGGTAGCGGTGGGGGCAAAGGGGAGTCCCATGGAGTCAGAGGGTGCCCGGACACCCTCTGGTCCTTAAGTGGCTGTGCCACTATATATATATATAATTTTAAAAAATTTAATATACAGAAAAATTATTGAATCAAAATTTTTATAAAAAAAATTGTGAACTCTCTTTTGAAAACATCTAAAGACCTTTGAAGACCTTAGATTAAATAAAATTTCTTATAAAAAAATTGAGAACTCCCTTTTAGATACTTTCTAGAGACTTTTTGGAGATTTCTGGAGACTGTTTGGAGATCTTCTGGAAAATCAACTATTTATTTTGCTAAAATTCATTTTTTCTTATCATAATTTCTAGCTAATATGGCATTTTCCAAATTGGTATTTTTGAAAAACTATTTTTCAAAGACAATATTTTATTTTATCATAAAAGTGTGACTTTCCCTATATTCAATTGTCTATTTTAACAATAGTGGTAATTACACGATACACCTAGGAAAGTTTGCAATATTTATTCTTGTACAAACATGTTATGGTTATTACAAATACACTTTGCAATATTTCGTTCGTACACGCGTGACTTTTCATATTCATTTTGCAATAATTTCCCATACACTTTGTAATATTTTGTCCGTACGAACAAGTTATACTTATTACAGATACTCTTATTTATATGTTGTTTCTTGTTTATATATTGTTTAGATGTTGTTTTATATTGTTGATATCTTGTTTATATGTTGAAGATAATATATAAACAAATCTGTATTTCTATATATTTTTTATACCTTGTTTATATGTTGTTTTCAACATATAAACAAGATATATGTTGTTTACATGTTGAAAATAATATATAAATAATATGTAATTTATATGTTGTTAATTTGTTATTTATAAATTGTTCCTATGTTATTGATATCTTGTATATGTTGTTTTCAACTTATAAACAACATTTAAACAATATATAAACAATATTCAAGTTTTAAAACAAGAAACAACATTTAAATAAGTTTTAAACAAGTTCAAAAAATGAACAAGTTTTAAACAAATTCTAAACAAGTTGTAAACAATTCCAAACTTGGGCAGTATAGAAAAATAACATATAAATAAGATAACAACAATATATAAACAATATTCAAGCTTTGAAACAAGAAACAACATTTAAACAACATAAACAAGTCAAAAAAATGAAGAGATTTTAAGCAAATTCTAAACAAGTTTTAAATAATTTAAAACTTGGGCCATACAAAAAAAACATATAAATAAGATATTAACAATATATAAACAACATTCAAATTTTAAAATAAAAAATAACATTTAAACATCATATAAACAAATTTTAGCCCCAAGGGGCTAGGTCTGGATCTGGATCTAATAGTAATCACCTAATATTTATAGGTGGACGTTCCAGGTTCGAATCTTAGTAGAGATAATGAGAAAAATAATTAATTTGGACTTTGACCACCCGTCTACTTTTTTAAAAATAAAAAAAATATAAACAAATTTCTAAAAAGTCCGAAAATGAACAAATTTCAAACAAATTCTAAACAAATTTTAAATAATTTCCAACTTTGGCCGTAAAATGTAATTTATAAAACTAGTGGCATATGAGCTTAATTTTAAATTTTTTACCAAAATATCGAAAATGATCCTAATAAATTCATGAATTACAAATTGGGACTCTCTGAATCTAAAAATGTCTCTTAACAATATCGGGCTAATATGTAACAGCATGTCTGCCACTATATATCAGAATTGGACTGTTATTAGGTCCAACTTGAAAATTCTTGCCACATTTTTTTTTTTACAATTTGGCTAAGAGACGTCCAGCATACAAATTATTTTGTGAAAAAAATATTTCAGTTTTTATAATTAACATGGTTTCCATCTTTAGTTTAACTGCACTGAGAGCAGAACTGTTAATGTTGTTGGTTTTGGCGAATATCAAGCACACTTGTTTAATCTTACAAAATTAGATATTTGATTGATATATAATTCCTACTTGCAGCAACTAATGTCCTAATTGTAGTTATAGATTAAAGATTGTGCATTTTTTAGTAATTAATATTATATATTCATCAAAATTAACAGTCAACTAAGTAGGAGCTATCGCTTAATTATTATATGTAGATGCATCGCCAAGATTTTGATGACGCAACTTGGAGAATATCGTAGCTTCAGACCCAACTTAAAATGCATGGCAAACTTTTCAAAACCTTAACAAATTCGACTCAACAGGAACCAACTACGTCAATTGAAGACTTTGTATGGAACAAAAAACTAGTACATATTTAGAATGATCATGATACAAACAACTTCTGTGACTTACGCATAATTATAGACAAAAAAATATTGGCGATACAAACTAAAGGAGCATCCATGATTATTGCATCGTCAGCATGAAAAAGACCATCTCTCATAATTTGTCAATGCTTTCTGTTTGGAGTTTGAAAAATGGACTTTCAAAGCGTGCACTTGTTCGTTACATATGCATTGCACGGTACGTACTCTTTTTCCCTTTCGATCATGAAAAAGGCTCCTGCATGGTCTCCCTTCATAATTATTTATTCTTATCGTATGGTATCTACTAGGGAAATTCTCTTTTAATTTAGACCAAACGAATCCACTAACAAATTTATTCTCATTGTCAGTTATGAGTATCCACCAAGCTGGAAAAGAGAGAGTTATAATTTGACGGACAGTAGATTAAATGACGATGAGAATTTTTGGAATTAAAAAACTTAATAGCATTGAGCTAAGATTGCGAACTTAAATTAATCTTGCAACACGTAAAATTGTCTTAAACAAGTTTTTTGAAACGCTCAAAATGAACGAGGATTAGTCAAGAGAAAGCCATACATTTTGGAATTGAAAATTTTACAATTGAAGGACGCATGATTTTTGCTTGTTCAATGACAATAATACAACGCTTGTTTAAACATATTTCGATACAAGGTTTTTTAAAATTTATTTGTACGAAGTTGTTCACAAGATTTTTTTCTATAAACTCTATCTAGATAAATAAAATTACAAGCATATTGTGTTATAACAAAATGATAATAGCTCTGATCTCCTATTCTCATCTATAAAAGATATTAATTCATATCCACTAGAATATCCAAATAAAGCTTTCTATTTGACCCGTCACGAACGGAAATCTTGACTTCTTGAGGACACAATTTCATTGAACATGTAGTGCCCGAAAAGGGAAGTGAGAAGAAAAAGAAGCCCCCACAGTTTCAAATGGTGGTAACGTGGGATTTGAGGAAAAAATACATCACATGGTCAGGTCTTTTTGGTTATGGTTTATAGTTCTTGTAGTGTAGCGGCTACAAGACACATTTATGAATGCCAAGAGACTTTTTTTGATCGGATTATGAATAGAAAGAGACGTGTAGTAATGTTTACCATGTTTAGATATTGAGGCATACTCATCACATATCAATATCATGGCTAAACAAACAAAAATTCACTTCTCCATCCAAATTCAATGGCCAATGGGTATATATCCAATTCAACTATATATAAACGATCGCCATGCCTTTTTATCTTGTAAACGAGTCACACTAACTTATCTGTTTCAACTTCTTTATATCATCCTAAATCCAGCGAAAGCAAAAGACATTGATGTACTGTCATTTTCCCTTTCTTTTTCCCTCTTGAATGGGTGTGAGGAAAGGAACTTTTAGTGACCAATTCGATTGACCAACTTGGATTTCTGTTGTAATTGAGAAAGAACATACCATTTATTTCCTTTCCTCTAGATAAAACAGTCTGAATTTTTATTCAAAAAGTCACAAGACTGTGGCCCTGTTTAAGCTTCAAATTTCAGTTCAGGGTGTTTTCTTTTCTTTTTTTGTTTGTTTATGTAGAAGTGATCAAATGGTCAGAAGACTAATCTTTTATAAATATTATTAAGAGGCGCATCGTAGTGCACGACTATGAGTATTCCAAAATATTTACTATACTATTTGTTTGGGCAATTCAATTTAATCACTTGAGTGTTCAAGTAGATTC
Source organism: Flueggea neowawraea (assembly GCA_948243855.1). Taxonomy (NCBI): domain Eukaryota; kingdom Viridiplantae; phylum Streptophyta; class Magnoliopsida; order Malpighiales; family Phyllanthaceae; genus Flueggea; species Flueggea neowawraea. The sequence goes on from CAODLS012689659.1 coordinate 11,965, forward strand.
TTGATTAGCTATCTCACTCGATCATCAGTCCAGGATCATTATTGTTTGTAATTATTAAATTGACGCCATAATTTCAAATTTTATCAATATCACGAGAATAATTTCTTGCTTAAATTCAAACTGTTAGGTGAGACATATGATTTAATTAACTATATAATATATATGTCTAGTATTAATAGCAATCAATTGAATAATTGAAAATCGTTTTGCCTATGCCTAGCTAGTATTAGTGTCTATCAATGCTTTAATCAATAAGTGGGATATTCGAGTTTTTTTTAGATTAAAGTTGTTTCATTTTACTAGTTTGTATCAAGAATCAAATACACTTAAAAGTTTAAGTTGATAGGTTAATGAAGAATATCTTACATCAGAGAATTGTGGAAGGAGTAAATAGTATATAAAAGACAAGAATTTATAACTCAAGTTTTAAAGTTTTGTATAATTTTTTTTGAAAAGTTTTATGTAACTTTATAGTATCAAGTCCATTTATCATGTGTTCCATTTGCTAGATCCACCCAATAAAGTTCTCCTTAAAACTCCCCAACCTAATATATCTTCTATCCCCTTCCATCGTTATTAGTTTAGTTGCATTTATTTATTTGCATCCTGCAATGTTTTCTGCTATGTATTAATGGTTGTACCAACTTAAAGCCTAGTAGTTGCCATCTACGCAAAGCACAGTATGGAATCGATGTCGATAATCAACTTCAATTGCCATCACCACAAAACACCACAATCACACAATCGGACATTAATTACGTACCTAAAATAAGGTTTCGTGTAAACCATCATGATGACTATGTATGATCACCAAACGATCAATAATTAAGACCGTTTTATACAAAGAAACATAGTTGCATGTACAATATGAAATGATTTCTTCGACGTATCAATATCATGAATGATGATGTTGAACAATTGGAAATTAAATTCAAAGACACCAATGATGTAGTAGAGAGAAATGTGGTGGGGAGGGGACAAAAATTCCATGAATAAAATGGACTCGTGAGGGTGAGCCAAAATCAGATTTCACGACCCACACCCCACGTGGTATGGTCTCTCCTTTCAATATGCTCTCTTCACTGTGACACTGTCAAATGTGCTAGAGCTATTGTGGACGGCATCGCTTGTTTTGCCAGTTGATTCAATATGTTATATAGTTAAAAATGAATTATACACTGGCATGAAATAATAACTAATTATATTGTTTTTTTTCAATAGAATTTTCTCTATTTGTTAATGTCATAGTTTTAAGTGGCAAAAATTCTCATAATTTGAAATTTTCTCTTGTTTTGTTAGGTCACTATTTTAATGGTTTAGTCCTTAATATAAATCTTACAAAAAAAAAGTAAATTTATTTATTAAGTCATAATACAATACACATTCTCAAACACGAAATTTGTTTTCCCCACCAAAATTATGGGCTTCTTTTGTTTTAAAGAAGAATAGTTATGCGATGCTCTTATTTATTTGAATTACAACAATCAAGTTTTTCCAAAAATATTGAGGACAATGAATATGAAGATTATAAAAAAAATATTTAGGGTTCATATTTTAAACTATTTTCTTAATCGGTATAAAAAATGGAACAAACCTAATAATTTGGATCAAAAGGAGAATGTAATAAACTGAATGAATATATACGTAATAATCCGCATCAAAATGAAATCTCTTGGTTTATTTTATCTGAAAATTTTAAATCTCGTGGTGCAAATTGAAGTGCTTCTTCAATTTTTTTAGGATAGGTATTTCTTCAAATTAATTTTGGAATTGAATCTCTCAAGTGAAATTCGTGAGATATTTATTTAAATTAATTTAGTGTTTTCTAAATTTTAATTAATTAAAATGTAGGGGGAAAAAACCATTTACAAACGGAAGAAGTAAATTTGTCAGAAAGGACAGGTGTGTGAGGAAGATGAAGATGCTTGGGTTGGGGGAAAGCATTCCATTTTCAGTTGATAGAAAAAGTCGCAAAAAGCGACTGTTCTTGTAATGTCTTGCAAAGGTTGTTTGTCGTGTTCGATGCAGACACGCAATGCGGCTGAAACGGCTGCATACGTACGCCTACAGCTGCATGGTCATGGGGGAGGTTAGTTTGGTTAATTTATTCCCCTTCTTTTTAATGTGGATGAACTTGAATCTTTCACTCTCCCTTCCTACCGTATTCATTTTCTTTTCTTTTTTTTGCCGAAAAAAAGGAATCGAGGGCGATCAGTAGTTAGCGTACATCTGCTAAGTATGACTATGTAGACGAATAAACATCTCCGCTACGGAATATTCTCGAAAGTCATAGCTGACACTGACAGCGGACTTAAGTTCGTGTACTAGTGTAGTCACCGTAGCACCTCATCGATGACGAGTATTAGAGGCCTAATCAACTCAACATTGTGAGAGTGAGTCCGAACGGATTCGAACTCACAACTTCACACTAAAGACAGTATATCCTCGCCACTCGTCTATCTTTCGAGGGGTGTATTCATTTGTCTTTTCTAATTTGAAGATGGTAGTTACATTTCCTTTGTGGTTTGTGTTTCTTTTGCTTCGACAGAGTTTCGGCTTCTTCCCAATTCACTATGTTTTTCATTTGCCTACTTCATTTTGTCATTTTTTTGTTCTCATCTCTACACTATTTTTTAACCATGATTTATGTAATGAATGTTACTTCAAATGCGATAAACATATTTAAGGATGGAAGGCTTGATTGGTCCGTACATTTGAGGTTTTTTATGGGCTTAATAAGTAAAAATAATATAAACTTTGAACATACTATAAAATATGTCCCATTTTTTCAAAGTATTGTCATACATCATATTTACTTTCAACCTTTATCGAAAATAGATACCTGTTAAATTACTGTTGGGTTTTTTTCGTTATCTGATGATGTGGCACTTCAGTTGACATGGCATATCATGTGTTATTGACACATGGCATGCCATGTTATCATACAATCCAAAAAAAAATTCATCAAGCATGTCGTCTTAGCAAATGTGCCATGTTAGCGTGGTACCTCAACAAATAATGGAATAATCTAATAGTTATTAAACCACTTAGTATTTCAATTTGCTTCGTGAGATCCTTTAAAAAAGTAGAGCATTTGTTCTATGCGTAATTTCATTTATATTTAATTCTTATCTATACATAATTAAGAAATTGAAAACCAATCAATTTTTCTATCGCAAAAAATTATATATAATTCTTTCATTTTAACAAAAACAAAATTATAGGAGAAACCCATCTTACTGATTGTGAATTTGATACATTATCTTATATGAGCTATATCCTTCTGTCATACCAAGACAAACAAAAATTCATAATTTCTGATGACAATCTAATTAATCCAGCAAATATGTAATCAATACCATCCATATGAGCTGACTTTAGTTCTTTAAGTGACTTTAATTAGGTGTATTTGTTTACATATTCAGATTATCAAAAACATTTAGTTTAGGTGTGGCAACAAAATGTTATATTAATTCGAAAAATATTAAAAGGATAGCATAAAGTTTAATTGAAAATAAACATATATAATTGGAGTGCTCGTACGTAAAATAATTATAAACTTCGACTTTCATACGTTGGTTTGGACTAAAGCAGAGCTTTACAGGTGGCAAATTGGCCATGGCAGCTTGGCAAACGCGTTATAATATGAATCTTGAAATCAACAAAAATTCGTGTCTTCCCCTTATGAATTCTTGAATACCAAGTCTTATTTTGTGTCTAACAAACAAATTTAAACAAGAAGTTAGACCGTGTTTGCTTGTATAAATCTCAAATAAAGAATCTCTACCAAACCTAATCATTGGTAACATAAACTATGTATTAATTCATTCACTGTAGTCTATCAAAATATTAATATATAAATCATGATAATTAATAAATTTTCTTTATTAAGCTAGCTTTTCTCTTTGATGTGCCTTCTATTTAATTACGTTATTATAACAACCGCTTAAGTAAATATCCTCTTGGCCTAGAGTCAATTTGAGCTTAATATTTTTTTTAATTTTTTTGTTAATTAGGCCAGTCCTAACTCAAATCTAATTTTTAAAGCACAACGATTTATTCAAAAGAGTTTTACATATAAAATAATAAGATTGTCTTAATCACATTTATTGGGAAATTTTGTAGCAATCAAAGACAGAATTAAGGTTGTTGATATAATTTGATCAGTATAAAAAAAATTGGTATAGTGACTATGTATGGTGAGAAATTGAGAATTAAGGCGAGCCAATTGCTTTGTGTTTTGTCATCTTCTTGGACATTTTCTTTATTGGGTGCAATAGTTTGTTCTCTTCTGCACATAACAAGAATTGTATATATATTTATCTAAAAACGATTCTGGGTGATGTAATGTTCATATGATTAGGGGCAAAGTTAATGTAATTAATCGACTTGGTTACGTCTATCTTAAAATCTTCAATCAATGTACTATTGACTATATATTACATGGCCTGTAGTATGTAGAGCAAGTTTAATGCAACTCAAAAACTAGGACTGTAAAATTTGTTTTCCTGATAAAAATTTAGGTGAGGGAAGATTACTTCGTTTAAAATAAAGAAAAAATATAAACATGGATTATAACTATAATTTAAATTTCTAATCGTTTAAATAGAGGTCTAAGTTCTAACGCATTAATCAGTAAACTCACATTTAACAAATGTAAGTTCGTAAATTACAATATCAGAAATTAGATATTGTTTCTTTCACATTTGGGTTTTTCTAGTTGCTAATGTAAGTATTTCAGTTAAAAGTTATTGAAGTTAAATGTTCTCTCTCTCTCTTTTTTGTATTTTACTTGTAGCATGCAAAATTTCCACAGTTCTAATACCACTGAACAATCTATTTTCTTTCCACCTCCTGGGTGGTGGTCCAGCAGTAAGGGCTCTGTCTCATGCGCGTGCGACCCAGGTTCGAGACGTGTCTCCCTAGTTTAAGCGGTAAGTCTCTGGATATTCTTGTGGGGTATATCTCTCTACTGGCTCCTAGCTGGTGTCGTGGTGAGTCTCTCGATCACCGCCGAGCAAAGCAATATTCCACAGAGGAGAGTATTTGCATGCATAGTCACGCCCAATAGAGGTATACTACTACCGATAGCCTCGATTCCCATTTTCATTGGAAAAAAGAAAAATCTATTTTGCTTTCCAGATGCACCCAATTGCATAGCCTTCTTTACAAACTGTACTCCATTACCAGAGCAAGCCATTGACAGAACTCCAATACCACAATAGAACATTTAATTGATCGCACCTAAGCTGAACTGGAAATGTATCCAACAATGCATTCCAACATATTCACAATTACTATATAGTTGATTTTCATCAGAGTTCAATCGTAGCTCCAGTTTGAACTTCAAAGCCAGGATTAAAAGAAAAAAAGTGGACAAATGCGAGGTGTATATTAATTAACAAGCATTATTTATACATTAGAAAAAATGAACGAGTAATTAAAAAAAATGAAAATTAATTAACACAAAATTAACAGTGTAATCAACGTCGTCATCGTCTCCACCGATGCCAGTGATTAGCTGGTGGGAAATGAGTTAATTAATTAATCCGGATTTTCCCTCTAATTCCTCCTCTCTAAACCCCTAATTATTTGATTATTACATAAAAATCAAATTTACACCTCTATATTTACCACACTTTTTTATATATATATATCTCAATTATTTTCAAAACGACGCCGTTTTAGTTCAGCAAGCATAAAACTCGACCAACTCGTTCAGTGACCCAGGCTGCGGATCAGCATTCTCCAGCATCCAAAGCAAGTGCTCAAACAGAACCACTTCGCAAGAGACGGTGATGGTGTCGGAGTCAATGGAGCGATCGGCCAGCTCGCGGAAGACAGGGTGGTCGACGATATCGGAACTGATGAGGTAGCGCCGTCTAGACTTTCCGACGTAGACGGGCCGGAGGTCGGCGGAGTAAGCGGAGGAGGGGGAGGAGGAGTCATCTGCGGCGTTGGCAATGGTGCGGGATTGCTTGTTGCTGTTGAATGAGTTGAGCTTCTTGAGGACTGATTTGAGCTTCGTTAACTTGCCTCCCTTGGCCATTGCGTGACTGATAC
>CAODLS012689800.1:0-10407 GCA_948243855.1 Flueggea neowawraea
TGGATTTGAACGTTGACTTGAACACATTAGTCCTATCAAGCAAAATATCCAAGGGTGAACTAGTTGGGTATTGAGCAATGTAACTTACTGACTCAATCCAACTCATTTCACTACAATCTTCTTTCTTCAAACCTAGCTCAGGAAACCTTTCTTCCATCAAAGGAAGTAGTCTATCAATTCCACCGAGGAACAAGGAGAGGAACTCTGCTACTATTGTTCTGTTCCTTGCTTGGCCAAAGTTGGTAACTCTGGCTACAATGATTATATCATCAGGAAGTTTATTTGCGATGTATTGCCACCTATTGAAAAGTTGAGATGCATTTTGATCCAATGGTCGTCGGATATTGAAACCAGTCACAGTGGCTGGAACTGGAACCAAATTAACTTTCCAGGCAATGACCACTCCAAAGCTATTCCTTCCACTGCCTCGGATTGCCCAGAATAGATCTTCTCCCATGGAGGCTCTATCAAGAACTCTGCCGTTAACATCAACTAGACGTGCATCAATAACATTATCCGCTGCAAGACCATGCTTACGCAACAAATAGCCGTAGCCTCCTCCACTAAAATGCCCACCAACACCTACTGAAGGACAGGCACCAGCAGGGAATGCCAGAGTCCTACTTTTCTCTGCAATTCTGTAGTAAAGTTCACCTATGGTAGCCCCTGATTGTACCCACGCGGTCTTATTTTCTGGATCAACACTGATGTTCCGGAAATTGGTCAAGTCAAGCACAACAAAAGGGAAGGGGGAGAGGTAAGAAAGGCCCTCATAGTCATGACCCCCGCTTCGGATTCTGATTTCCAAGCCATGTTTCTTGGAGCATTTGATGGTGGCTTGAATGTGAGATACATCAAGTGGTGTGAATATAAAAAGAGGTTTAGGCAAGCCAGATGAGTTAAACCTCTGGTTTTGAATGGTGGATTGCAGTATGGAATTATATGATGAGTTGTATGGAGTGTAGACGATGTTCGAAATATTACTGGGAGAGCTTCCAGAAAGATAGAGGCAGTGAAGGAAGTTCTCATGGGTTCTGCTAGCTGAAGTTACCCATGAAACCAAAAACAGAAACACAAATAGGAAAGGTCACATTGATGAAGAGAAGTGTTCAGCATTCATTTCTCTCTGTGTGAGATTTGGACGATGATACCACCCTATTCATTTATTGAAATGGCCAATGAAACAAAAGCTTAAAACTTTATTATTTTTATTGTGCCTTGGTTTGGTGGTAAACCAACTCCAAATTATTCTTATTATTTTATATTTAAAGATAGATTTTGTCAAATTTTTAGTGCAGCTGGACGAAATTTCGTTGTTGTTTCAGGCCAACTTTTCTCTAAAATTCATGTTGGAATTACGCCCTGTACAATATTTTTTTAAGGAAATTACAAGAATGTGATGTTTTTTAAACTAATGACAATTGAGATACTATTTACATATTCTGATTCTATTTATTAAAATAAACAAACTCAAGTTCAGGAGAGAGAAAGCACTCTTCCTTATTTTTCGTTAACCGTGGACAAATGAGACTTTTTCCCCTTCAAACCCTCAACTACCAACATTATCTTTCTCTTCTCGCCTCATCCTCATCTTCTCTATGGTTTGTTTCTTTGCTTTTCTTACGGTATTTCAAATAATCCACTCTTTTGGTTCTCTTGGATATGTTCTTGCTTTGCCGGTTGTAAAGCCGTCCAGAGCAAGAATTTGTCGCTGCCTCTGAATGTTTGCGCCGCCGCCTCTGGATGGACATAGAAGAAGAAGTAGAAGAGAGGGTGTTAGGTTTTCAAATCTCTCTGTTTACAAGATGATTTAATTCAGTTTGTGTTTGGTTGCAGGGGAAAGTTATTCCTTTCCGAAATAACACTTGAAGAAGATTAATAATCTGTAGTATAATTTTTTTTTGTTATTGATGTATTATTTACATGATATTACGTTGGTGCTTTGATTTATATAATCCCCTTTTATGATTTGGTGAAATGTCACATATAGTGGCATATATTGGTGTGGCATATATTGGAGTAATATTTACTTGATATTAGCTTCTACATATTAGATATATATTAGTTTTTTTACGGGATAATCAATGTATATTTATGAAATATTGACTTCTAAAATAAATATGATTACTTATTTTAAAATATTATTTATTATGTGTAATAAAAAAATACTAATTTTTGTTTTTAAAAATATTTAAAGAAAATTGAGTAAATATTATTAATTAAAAAATTTAAGTGTGTATAAAATATTGAAAGAAATATTAATAATAAATAATAAATAGTTTAATAATACAAATACACTTAAAATAATATTTTTTAAATAATAAATTAATATCCGCAAAATAGATATATCAAATTTGAAAAAAATTAAACAAAATTGGGATTATTAATTTCCAAAAAAATAAACCAATTGAAAGTGGATTTTTCCAGCGCCACATATTGCAATTAGTTTTTATAACAAGCCCCTATGTGTCATTTGCCCAAAATTCATTGATTGGGATCTTCTACTTTTCCAAAAAGGCCTTTCTAGAAAGTTTATCAAAAAATTATATAATTATATTAAAATAAAATATGAAAATTAATTTTTAGGTCTAACTTAAATAAATTTTGAAGAATAAAAATATGTTAAATTTATCTAAAAATTATCAAATTTAAAAAGTCTTCAAACGTCTCTCTTTAATATTTTTTAAAATAAATTTAAACATATTTTTATTTATTAAAATTAAAATTTTGTTTGTATTTTTATTAAATTTAATATTTCATTTTAGATGTTTGGTCATAATTAACTCAAAATTTATAGCTAGTACCATTCAAATATTTCCATCTGGATTAGTCTAAAAAGGTGATTAGGTGGTGGGAGACTTTTACCACTTGCAAGATCTTGTCAACTCGATTTCGGATTGGCCATTGTGAAGGATATTTAAATACAAGATAATTTACTAAAAAATATATTTGTAAATTTTTTTCTAAACAAGTCACAAAAAAAGTTTGATTGGTTTAACTTTTCCCTTAATATAGTTTTACAATTATGACATCGCCGGAGCCAAAGAGTGGGATCGGCAGCCGCCACCCTTTGACACCGGCAGCGTCTCCAGAAAGGTCCAAACTTGTGTTGCAAGATTGGATGTGTAATGCTTTGCGGATATTTTCATAGTTTTTTATGATTTGGGTAGCAGGAATGCCTGGGAGGGGTTTGATAGAATGCCTGACCGGAAATACAATGATTTCTGAGTACGTTGCGTGTGTTGGTTTTGATTGTGCGTTGAAAATGTCAGTTAAATACAGAATAGGGTGTGTTTCTGATCACTTACCAGTGCATGGCATTCTTCTAAAGAAACAAATATTTGTTTCATGTTTGACCGTTCTTAATTATAATGTAAAAGAAAACCAGCCATTGATTTCTCATCAGAGGGGGGAAAAAGTACAATTGCTAAACTCAAGTTTTTTATTATGCCTTGTGTTGATTTTGCTTTCATTTTCAACGTCCAAAAAACACCACCAACAGAAAGCCACAAAGTCTGTCAGCGACAGAACGCATTGAACCCTTCCACAAAAACTACCCCGAAGCTGATAATGCAAAATATGTTATATTCATATTCACTTTGAACGATGAGTCGCCTACAAAATTATGGCTTTTAGTTTTTTTTTAATAAGACATCAAATCAATAATGAACGTATTCAACCACTTGAAGTAATTTATTTGATTGCATTCGTTAACGTCTTGTTATGTGGATAGCTGGTTAGTTGTTACCTTATCGGGACAAACCTTATGGGGACAATAATGTAGGCAAGCTTCGAGGAGCAGAATTTATTTGACCAACAATGGTGGATAACCAGCCGTCTGTAACTGCCAACAGTTCTCCATATAATAAAGTAAGATCCACATAAACCATTACGATTTAATGATAATATTCATGTATAGATATTATTCATGTTTGTTTCTCACTACAAGAAAATGCCAACTTTGTGACAAATTTTTATTGTGACAATTTTGTCGCAACACGCCGAAGAAACAGTTAACACCAAATGGTTGACTATTTTGCGACGAAATTGGTCACAAAAATTTGTGAAGAAACCAACTTCGTCGCAACATTGGACGGGAAGCTTCCCACCTAATTTTTGTGACAGAATTTGCGACAAATTATCGTTCGATGGAAAGAGTGGTAGATCAACTAAAAAAGATTGCGACGAAATGGTTGTTCGTCTCAAATTTAGTGACCAAATGTTTATCACAAAAAAAAATTAGTGACCAAATGTTTCGTCACAAAGCATCATTCATCTAATAGAGCGACAGATAACAGTTGGCATTTGCATTAATGGAGGTCGGCTTCTTCGGTATCATCGACTGATTTCTTGAGCTTTAGTATCCTGGTTTGAGCAACAAATGAACTGTAATATTTAACTGCACATGTTTCAAAACAAGTAGTCACTGGAACACGTATTCATCCACAATCGAAGATGTTGAGGTGAAGAATTTTATTAAGATGCACACCAAAGACAAATATGTGTTGGCACAACAAGCCATTCAGGTTTATTACCTTCCATACCCGAGCTACAGACGCGATTTGTTAGATTGGTTGGTTGTATGTAAAGTCAAGGCCTGCAAATCATTTGATGGCATTCTTCATGAAAGTGAGACCCGAGTGCATGAGGCATTCCAAGATGAGGATGTTCAAGCGCGCCAAATAGATGAAGGCATTAACTCTAGGGGTGTCAATTCTTGTTATCGTGTCGTAATCGTGTCATGTCATTTATATATCTCAAATCATTATACAAGACATAAACATTACAAAAATTGAATTCGTGTCAATCGTGTTGTCGTATCGTGTCGTGTCATCTTACAAAGTCGTGTTATCGTGTCAGAAATTGATAGCCGTAATTAACTCTAGTTTTGAAATACAAATTTTATAGCAATTAAAGCTACAGTGAACATTAAGTGGGTGACGGAGCGGCGCGAGGAAGAGAGAGAGTGACGGTCACGGAGGGTGAGAGGTTTTTAGAGTAGAGAGAACCTGAGGAAGCCCTCGAGACCAGAAAAAATGAGAGGGCTATATTTGTCATTGTAAAAATTAAGTGGGATAAAAAAGAAAAATATGATTTGAATGCATCTCTAAAAAGTTAAGGAATTGCAAGTCTTAGCCCCATACTAGGAATTGCAATTCTCCATATTTGTGGAATAAATATTCTGTAGAATACCAATTCCACAGACCAAACATAATATTATAAATTTCATGAGGAAATTGTATTCTATTCCACAATTCAATATTTGTTTTCTCCTAGAGTTAGTGTGCGCATATATTGACTATAATTAACCTCTGAAAAAAGTGTAACTTTAGTGTCAATATCTAAAATGTTACGTTTTACATATTTTGTACAGTAATGAGAAATGGTGGCTACTAGAAGCTCTTGATTGATGCCAGCAAGGTCTCAGAGAACGGGTACAGAACAGATTTGCTAGAGAAACGGGTTTCTTTTTCTTCTCTTTTTTTCTTGCTTGAGAAACAAATTGTCATTATATTTTATTTTTTGAACAAAAAAAGAGAAACATCAATACTAAATATAACTTCAGCTTTTGAAATTTTATAATTTATTTGTTATTGACGTATATGTAGTGCACGCATGGTGATTGTTTAAGATAAATTGAATACATTTTGGTAAATTTAATTGTTTCGATGACTTTCAAAACTACAAGCACAACTGGTCTTTGATTTAATAGTTGATTGCAAATCCATTGGTACGACTTGTTATGTCTGGTTTGCTTGATTTAAAAATTTATTAATTAACAGAATACTTTAGAAAACTGAAGTACTTTTTTTTTTGGAAGATAATGAAATACTTATATTTGTTGTTCAACATTCATGCTAAGTAATGGAACAAATCATTTTAGTTCCTTATTAATTAGTAATATTTTTCTAAAACAAACTAATTAATGCGAGAGAGGTGGTATGCTCTGTTCATTTCTGAAGAAATTGGTGGGATCAACCATGGTTTTGACACGAACCAATCTGTCAAAGTTACTCTTGAAATATTTGATGCCCCAGCGTCTTGCTCGTTTGTAACTTGTCTTACCATACAAATTGTTGATGCCAATGTCGAGATCTCTGTAATTGACATAAGCAGCTCGGGGATTTTTGGAAACATAAGGTGCGAAATGATTGTAAAGACTTCTGGTCCAGTTGATATGCCTTTCGGAAGCCTCAATCTGACCCCAATTGACATAATGTTGGATTTTGTAGAGATTTCCAGCTCTGTGTGGGAATGGAATGCTAGACTCTGAAATCTCACTCATTCTTCCTCCATAAGGATTCAATATCAGTATAGCTGAAGCAACATCTATTTCGTAAAACATTTTCCACAATCCTTCAAGTCCTGTTTCAGGAATCGGTTTGTTCACGTAGTCTGTTTTGGCTTTGAAGTATGGAACTCTTGCAGGTGTCCTGTTAAGCAAAACTTCCAACGGTGCACCATCTGGGTAATTGTCAAAGTATAGAGTGGATTCGATCCAACTCATTTCTTTGCAATCTTGTTTCACCAAACCTAGTTCAGGGAAGCTTTTTTGCATTAACCCAATTAGCTTGTCAGCGCCACCAAGAAATAAGGAATTGAATCCGGCTTGTATTACTGTGTTTCCGTCTTGAGAACCAACTCTGCTTATTATAAGTCTAATAAACAGATCTTTGTCAAGCTTATCGGCGACAGATTGCCACCGGTGAACAAGTTTAGTTGCATTCTGCTCCAGTGTTTTCCAGACAGTGAAGACAGTCACAGTAGAAGGAACTGTAACCAGTTTCACTTTCCAGGCAATGACAACTCCGAAAGTATTGCCTCCGCCACCTCGAATTGCCCAAAACAAATCTTCTCCCATTGAAGCTCTGTCAAGAACTCTTCCATTTACATCAATGACATGTGCATCAATAATATTATCCGCGGCAAGGCCATACTTACGCATCAAGGGACCATAACCACCGCCGCTGAAATGCCCACCAATACCAACTTCCTTACAAATCCCTGCAGGGAATGCAAGAGTTCCACTTTTCTCAGCAATTCTGTAGTAAAGTTGGCCTAAGGTGGCGCCTGCTTGTACCCAGGCAGTGTTGCTAGATGCATCATTAGTAATTGCACTAAGATTGATCAAATCAAGTACAACAAATGGAAGGGGAGAGACATACGAAAGGCCCTCATAGTCATGTCCACCACTTCGGATTCTGATTTGAGTGCTAGTTTTGAATGCACAACTAATGACGAGTTGAACTTGTGACACTTGACTAGGAGTAACAATGAGGAGAGGTTTTGGGGTGGTTGTGGTGTTGTACCTGAGGTTTCTTACGGAGGACTGCAATATATATGAGTAAAGTGAGTTGTTTCGGGTGTAAACGAGTTGGGAAAAATTTGAGGTGGAGTTTGAGAACAGACATTGAAGAAAATTCCGACGACAATTAGCCGAAGCTAAAGATGACGAAATTGAAACAAGAAGAACAATAAGGACTAATAGCCTTGAGAAGCTTATAACAAATTGAGGATTCATCTTCATTACAATTCTCTTTAGTGTTGAAGTTTATGGGTGTCTCCGCTGATATATACAGCAAGGAAGAGAATTATATGGTAAGCCATAAATATGTATTAATCTTTTATTAATTACAGTCGGTAGTAACTAGTAAACCAATTTTTTCTTCAATTCGTATCATTTAATTGTTTATATATCAACGACGCGTTTTCGATGCTGCTGCATGAAGTTGGATCATTGCTTCGGCATCCATGTTTAATACAAGAATATTTCAGTGCATGCAATATATTGTAGTTTTAAATATTCTCAAACGTGTGTTTCTTCTGGCAGAATAATTTTTAAATACATTAAGTCTCACAAAAAAGTCGAATTTTTGGTCGCTTAGTGTTAGAAGTAGCTTATATTATCACTAAGCTATTAGTTGGTTCCACTGTCTTAAATATAAAATTCATAAACTCTAATCTACAAAAAAAAATCAATTTCTCATCAAATTAACTCTCACAGGGAGTTCAAATCTTGGGTTGCTTAGTGTTTTTATATTTTTCTCGAAGTTATAACCCTATTGGTAAAAAACAAAAAAAAAATCAAAAGGATTTTAGCAGACGATACTTGAATGCAGTACATGAGACTGACTGAGTGTGGTGTTATTTATTGCAGGTGCCAAGAAGTAGAACCATTTAAAGAATTGGGGCTGCGGATCTCATTTGCGCAGTACTACGTTAAGCTATTTAATATACCTATCTTATGAAAATAATTATAATTCACAATGTGACAGCCTAAGCAAGTGCCCACAGTTTAAGGATTGGGGCTGCCCAATAATTTCTTTAATTTATAATTTTTATATTGATCACAATGCCACCGCCTAAGCAAGTGCCGATAATTTTGTCCTGTTTGGTTGGTGAAATGGAATAGCATTTATTCCATATAAAATATTAATTTTATTCTTCAAATAGAAAAAAATATTAATTGTTTAAAATGCTATTTTATCCTTATTTTATAACGAATTAAAAATTAGGTAAACGATGAATTTTTACTTTTATTTTTTATTATATTATTATTCTTTACTAAAAAATTGTCAATGAATTTTTTTTTAAATCAATTAAACATACTTATAAATTAAAAACAAGTGTCAATTTGCTTTCGTTCAATTATTCCACTTATCCATATTAATATTTTCGGTAATTCGCAGTAAAAAATTGTGTTAATTACACCGGGTCAAATATAATAAAGGGCCCACAACTTTCATTTGAAGACGACGAACTCGGCGGTGGCCGCGATTGAAGAACAAAGAACGGAGTCGGTGGTGGCGGCGATGGAAGAAGGGAAGCCAACAATAGTGAAGAGATGGTTCAGGCAGTGGATATGGGCTTGGGCAATGGCGGTGGTTGGGGCAGTGGTGGTGGCAGAGGTGACGGTGCCGAGATGGTGCATGGTGGTGATGGTAGGGATAGATCTGAAAATATGAAAATAGGATATTAAAGAACTTTCATGATTTGATCTAATTTGAGTTGCCATGTCATTGGAATTCTTCAGATTTGCTAAGAATTTTGTGGAATTGCATTTGCATTCCACAAACCAAACACTACAATCCAAATTCTTTGCGGAATTAGAATTTTATTCCATGCTAAACCTGTGAACATAATATATTGTTTAGTAATGACTTGGCTTTTCTTGGTTTAAACAATTTGGATATCTATTTCACACTATGATATCACAAATTTACAATTAAAATTTATTAGAAATTACCCCCTTTCTCTTGTAATGGTAGGGTTTGTTTTGACTTTCAAAGATTAAGAATTGATAGTTAAATTTGTTAAAAATTTTAATTTTAATAGGATTTTCCAAGAGTATTCTCGATAAACATCTCTCTAATTCATTTTAGTAATCAAGGACATTGTAGCAATACCACATATCTATATAAGAAGAAGGGAGTAAAATAATGTTTAAAAATAATTAATTACAAAACGTCCTTATAGGGCATGAGACAACGAGTAGTACTTATAAAGGGAAAAAAAAGAGATGCAATAATTGTTTGGTTGTTCTGTAATATATTTATTGTAGGGAAAAATGTCTATAAGTTTCATGATCTTCAAACTCTAAGTTCTAAACTATGGGCAATTTGAAGCCCTTATTTTGCGCTCTAGATCTTCAAGTTTCGAACTTTAAGTACGAGGTCTTTGTTCTGAGGTTGAGCAATCTTCTAGTTTTAAGTCTGAATTTTGAGCATTGTAAGACTGAGCTTCTCATTCTTCGTCATTCATTTTTGCACAGGCCAAAGAAAGCTTTCTAATTGACTCTGATCTAAAATCTAAACTAAAGTATTGCAAACGCAGAATAAAAGTGAAAAAACAGTTACCTCTCATGAAATGAGAAAGGATTTTATAGATGAACCAGGGAATCCACTTTTGAAAAGTTAAGGTACATTAAACTCGGATATTTGTTAAAATACATTGAATCGGTTTAATGTATGAGTTTCACCTAGACTTCTCCTATTAATTCAGAGAGTTAATTATACCACACGTTAAAATTAAAATTCAGATTTTGATAAAAATTATTTATAGTTTGGTAATTAGGTGAATGTATCATTTTTAATTTTCCGCTTTGCCATATGCCATTTTTTAAAATACGATATTAAAAATGTCATATTCACTCAAATAAAAATAAAATTTTCCCTCATTTTCTCAAATTTTTCTCTCTCATTACTTTTCTCTCCTCCTCTCCTCTCCCACACTCTTGCTTCTCTCTCCTGCTCTACTCTCTCAAACCCTTGTTCTCTCTCATGTTCTACTCTTTCAAAGTTCAAACCCTAGTTCTCTCTCCTCTCTCAGCCTCACCTCCATCACTCGCTCTCTTGTCTCCTGTCTGCTCTTTCTCTGTCACTCAACCTCTCCTTTCTTCGTCTCTGT
>CAODLS012690257.1:0-12716 GCA_948243855.1 Flueggea neowawraea
GGATCATGTGAACTATAAAGACGTCTCAAATTATATCATGTAAATATAAGAGAAATTAAGCATGTTGACCAAGTCCACCTTTTAAGTCGATAATACAAGTGACATATATCAATTCAATCTTTAATCAAACTATGTGTATGAACGATATCTATAACTGTAAATCATATCATGTTTATCTTTTTGTATATGGACAAGCCAAATCATATTCACTTGTATACAATAAATGAAGTCATATTTAATAAGATCATATCATATTCTGAGCATTTGATTATAACAAGTCCATAAACAGTTCATATATCATACACATGTCACTTGTAAGTAATACCAAGTATCTCATATATTTGCACGCATAGTAAGTGAATTATTCCACGTAATCATATATTCACTTATCAAATCAAACTATCAAAGTCGGCATATTTCATTTCACATAGCAAACAAATGAAGATACCTCCAGTTTTTATTCACTTGTACCTTTGATGTGCGTGTCAAATACCGAGGACTTCTAGTTTTCTAATCTATGAGTATTTGGATTCTCCGGGTCTATACAATATTAAAATTACATATATCAATATCAAAGACACTTTCCTATAAAATTATAGATTAATCCATTAAATACATATTTTTCAATTTAGTTCATATATCCTAGCGAATGACTCGAGTCTTTGAATTTAGTTAATCTATAAACCAATTGCATCTATAACTTATAAGGATCTGTTCTAATTCTCTTCTTGGTGTTTTGATTTAGAAGTTTCAGTTCGGTCCCTATCGTTGAGAATTTATCAAAATAGTCCCTATAATGCTTCTTCGTTTTATTTTAACTGAATAGTTTGTGTTCTATTTAACATTTCTGCAGCTACGGATCTCCAATAGACTTGATACAAATTTTATCTGAAGGTAGACATCCTAATCTTTTTGTCCATATAAAGTATGAATCCTAATTTAATTTGTAGAATTTATAGTGAATTTTTGAAATCAAACCAGTTGCTATTTTGTTTCTTCTTCAGAACAGATTGAGCATCATTTAGTATGTTAATCATAATTTATTCATTTCAGCACCAAATTGGGCTCTGTAAATTGATTCAGAAACTAGACACATATTTTTCTAAGGGTATAAGATGCAGTAAATTTATAAATTCAGACCACAGGCTGAAATAGGGTAGACAAATCTAGTCTTAGTATTTCCTTCGTGGTTTACTCTATACAAATCCAAATAAAAAATAGTTTGTTGGTTTAGAAACTAGATTCACATACTCCTGTTTCCAGAAAATATCAAAGGCTAGTTCAAAATACATCAATCTCAATAGAATTTACAAATGAATCTATAATTAAATGTTATTGGATGTAACAATAAAAATAGACCAGCCATAGATAATCAATTAAAACTTCTTACACACATGGATTTAAGCTTTTTTCTTTTACTGGCCATTAAAAGATATAAATAACTACAACTTTCATGGTCTATACTTTTCCAAATGGGGTCCCTAAGGTTTCCAAAATCAACATACAAGCAGGCTGTCCTTACTAAATTTATAAATAGGGCAATTTACACTAGGTTGACCATAATTATCAGACGACACAAAATTGGCTCAAATATTTTACATACATATAGAAGACACATAAACCTAGAAGTTTTATTTTTTTGAGTTTTCAGAAATTCCATCTCTACGATTTCAAAAATTGGAAGTAAATAGACTATTATCAGGAGTTATTACGTATTTAGGAGTCCCTTTGCTTATACCTGCTTTGCAAACTAGAAAAGGATGACCAGCTATGGAAGAAATCTTGTTCTTAGGTTTGGCTTCCAAGTGTTGATATTTTTCAGATTGGTTTTGTTGCTGTAATTTCAAATGAAGAAAAGGGCTTGAAAACAGGCTGGTCTCTTTATATATACAGAATCAAAGTTGAGTCGGTTGTGTGTTCCATAACACTTTGTTTTTGATTTGCTGATTATCAATCTAATTGGTTGATGTGGGCAGCAGTGGAGTGAAATATGAGCTGAGGGTTGGAAACAATTGTGATATTAAGGACACTACGTGAGAGTTGTGGCTAAGTATTTCATTTCTTTTACACCTATACAAAATAATTTTTCTTTGAGTCCCATTTTCTCATTTATTCTCCTTCTAATCCTTTGTTTATTTCATTTGATAAGTCTCTCTTTTAATTCCAGTCCTATATATCATCTCTAAATCCATTTTAGCATATATTAAAAATGAGATTTTAACTCTAATCGTAAATTTAGTACCGTATTTTTAATCTACGTTTATCACGACCACGAATGCAATTGTACCTAATAATTGTTCTTGAACTAATTCCTTGAGCATTTATCTTTACGTCTTAAATTATAACTATATGAAACGAATTCTATATGAGAATACTTATGTAATGCATGTACTAATAAATGTGTATTATGCATGTTTATTTAGGGTTGAGATGTCACATTTACATAGAGGACGGATATCCATCACAATGATTTCACCATATGGGTTCAAAGTGATCGTCATTTTCTCAAGGATCACCCCCTTTCAATCACTTTATCGCTCTCTTTGACTGTGCAATGACATTCTTTGCAAGCATGTAAGTCGATCTAAATTGCCAAAATATTCAGTTCAACATCTTTAAAACAAGTTGCAACTATAATTTACGTGTTTGTGTGATACAAGATGAGAGATTAGTGGGTGTGAAACAAATTCAGCCTCTCATAGCTTAAAACCCAAGAAGGGAAGCAAAAGAAAAGAAAAGAAGACATATTATTAATGTGCTTGTTAGTGGAAGAGGGATGGCATATCTTTGGATAACTATTTTCTATTTTATTTATATAAATAATATCTTCAAAACTATGAGACAAAATCGTCAATTTGATAACAACGATTCCATTTCCGAATTATGTATACCACAAATTCACTAAAATACTAAACCATTTTGGATCGATCGGTCAGCAATTTTCCCATAGTTCCTCAAATTTGTCATTATTTAATTGACAATCTTCGTTTTGACCAACAAGTGCAAATGCATACTTAAGATAGAAACTAATTTTTGGCGTTGGCCACAGACCACTTAAACGAAGACGTGGCTCATTTGTACTTATTCTAAAAATTATATATAAAATAATTGAAGCTTATTCTTTTTCTTTTTGATAGGTGATTGAAGCTTATTTTACTTCACGTGATTACCAATTTATAATAATTATTATACGTTTCCCAACATAATAATTCTTATACATTTCGATACTGACAGTAGCACTTGGCATTGATTGGAATAAATAATTATAATCCACATAAATATATATAAAAAGGGCAAAAAATATTCAATTTTCGGCAACCAAGTCGCCTTCTCAATTAAATAATTGAAAAATATTTTTTAAAAATTAATTACATCTGCTAAGCCTAACGAAGTGGATTTAATGTGCTTATTATATTTGTGTATGTATAATACAAATAGGGAACATAAAGAAATATAGAGTATATTATATATTCGAGCCTTTCAACATATTTAGTTAGAAAAAAATTAAGGTTATATTTAGTTGAGAAAATAATTTTATGTTCTTTTTTGTTTTTTTGAAATAAAATAAAAAATAATGAAAAATTTAGTTTTCCATAAACAAAATTTTTATTTTCCTATTTTTGTTTTCTTGAAATCAATAGAAATTTTTTTAACTAAACACGCTCTAATATTTTTTTTAATTTTTTTTATTGAAGCAGATCTAATGTCAACATTCTGCACGGTTAAGATATAATAGTAGATCAATTATACATATCTCCATTACCAAATTCATTAATTATTATATGGTATATGTATATTATTATCATGTGCTCAAGGATTCACTAATTTTGGATTTTCAAATATTATGGATATTTGGAAACAAAATAAAATTAAAATACATCCAAGTAGATAAGGATGATAATTTAATCTGATCCAATGAAACTCACCCAAGCTCAATCTGAATTGATTGGGTTGTAGTACAACCCAAAATTTCAAAAATTGGGTTTGAGTTGAGTGTGGATTTCACATTTTTCTTCTCAAACCCAAACACAAACCCGATCCAAATTGTTTTTTTTATTATAAATAGCACAGATAAACTCTATTATATTATGATTGTTATGTTTATTTACAATATTCATATATTGAAAATAATTTTATCTATTTTATGAAAAAAAATCAAATCTATTATTTGGATGGTAAATTTTTATTTTTTATAGAATAATTATTATATCCATTTATATATTTTGTGATACTAAAGTCAAATTTAGATAAATAAATTGGGTATTGAATTATTCATGGAGATTCTCAATCCCAATAAATTTGAGTTTGAGTATAGTTTAAATTTTAATTTTCCATTTCGGATTTGAGTATGGAGTGCCATTCCCGACCCATTGCCATTCCTATCGGTAGTCTTTTGGCATAATTTAATTATCATTCATTAATTAAAAGGAAAAATAATATCCTAATGGGCGTGATCATACCTTTGTTTGAAGAAGAAGCACTTTGGTAATCAAGTTCAAATAATTTGAACTTTTGTAAAACCATTTTTTAATCTTTATAAAAAAATTGTAAAAAGGCAATAAAAATTTATTTCATTCGGACTAAGTAACTAATAGTATTTGATTGGAAAAAAGGGAACCTGCAATAATTGGACCCCACCACACACCCCGCAAAGGCACAACAATAGAGTAAATGTGGTGTTGAAAGGGACCCACTTATGTAAACCAAGGAGGGCGCACATTGGATATGGCCCTCCTCTTTTTTAATTAATTACTGCCACTGTACTTCATCAACTTTGGCTTATTGCAAATTATTGATATTAATATTATATCTAATTATTATTAATTTCTTTTTCATTTCCTTCGCTTAGGGCTTAGGCATCTCTATCTATCACCTCACTCTCACTAATATATATATATATATATATATCAGAAATGAATCTGTCAACCAAAATCTCTCTCATTCGCAGTTTTGGAATCTGTGAAATGATACTTCACTTCTCTCTTCTTCATCTATTGCTCTCAACTCTTCCTTTCATGTCCGTCTGATTGATTCTTCACCCAAAGAAGACCCCTTTTTGATGTACAATTATACGGGTACACATGTGGGAAGTTCAGCTCTATACTAATTTCTTCTCCAATGAAACAAGAAGTTTATCTTCGGCAATAGTACAGTGCTACAACTTCTGAAACATGAAGAATCACATCTGGGTTCTCGTGGAAGACAGATTCGGAGCTTTCAAGGTTCGAATTTTTTTTGTTTTTGTAGTTCGCGAATGGTCAACTGTATTGGTCCTGAAAACCATAATTTTTCAATCAAGTGGCTGAAAATGGGCAGCTAATTACACCGATCAAAGTTGGAAGATACCAATTTGGACCTGGGTCCTGAAAGAACCCTCACAATTATGAAGAGCTTGGAGATTTGGAATGGAAAAAAAAAATGGAAGGGTTGTCACAGACTTGCACAGTGTCTGCTGAAATGGTCAACCACACTGTTGAGATTTTGAGAACCAAACTCTGCCGTACAGAAGGTGATGTTTAAAACCCCGAACACTGACAGGACGTTGCTTCTTGGTAGCCAGATATGTTTTCGGTGTAATAAATGGCTGTTTCTACCAGTACTGTTACGCCACAGCTTCGGCTTACAGTATATTGTTAATATAATTTATTAATCTATAACCTATTTTTATCATTTACCACTCAATATGAATTATATTAATGATCACTGTTTCATTTCTGCTTGTCGACTATAATAATTTTGGTGCAATCATATCAATCTTGGGTCCTTATTTTACTATTATTATTATTAAGAAAGTGAAAAAGTTTGTTTTAGTTTTGGTGGACAAATGGGTTCTTTCTGTTGGGATATATAAGTGAGTGAGGCATACGAAATCATGGATGGGTTTGAAGCATATTTGAGAGTGGTGAATGTTGTGGGCTCTCACAAAAGGTTTGAATAGAAAAATGAAAGAAGGGGTCCCTCCACTCCACTCCACTCCACTTATTGTCTACATGCTTTTATGATGCTCTTCCCCACATCATTCTATGTATTTTATTTCATTTTTTTCTTTAATTTGGCAACATTAGCTGGATTTTACAAAATAAAATATATGAAATATGATGGATTCTGAGTTGATAACGTAATCCTCAGGTGCGTGCTCAATTCATTCCATAACAGCCGTAGAGTGCACATTTATTTGTTTATTGTTTAGTTGGGGTCCATCCCTATTGAGATTATATGAACTTACAAATGTTAAAAATTCTCGTGTAATTAATCTAATACCATATGAATTTTCTCTCATTTTTTTTCTCCCAATTTGGAAGAGACCAAGCTTTTTATATGACCAACCGCCGTGGCTCCCATAACGACAGCACCCTACACGAAGATGCGCGAACCCATCAACCTTTTCTTTGTTTTCTTTTGGGTGAGACTGAGCTGAGAGAACCAAATTTTTAGTTGCCATTTTTGGCGTACCCAACCACTTTGTATTTTCAGAAAAAGAGGGCAAAATGGGAAAGAAAAAGCAAAAACAAACAAAAAGATTGGAACACCTGTGCACATGAGAGTAGCTTACATGTCAGAAACAAATGGCCCACACAGACAAAAAGGTCGGGCCACAGTTTCACTTTCACCGCAGAGAAGGTAAATGGACATGTGGGGACCACCACCAACTACAAAGGGCAAACTCGGCAATGGCCGCATCTTATCTTTTGGTGGAAGATACTATTGAAAAATCTCACGCACCTCACCTCTAACTACAGTCAATCATTCATTCCTCTTAAGCTAAATGAGGATTATATATATATATAATCCTCATTTAGCTTAAGAGGAATGAATGATTGAATGATATATATATATATATATATATATGTGTGTGTGTGTTATTATTTCTTGAATTTATTAATTCATAATTTATTTTTGTTATGTTGTTCATCGCTCAAATTATAAATAATAGTTATATTTTTAATTGAAATGTGAGAATATAAGTTAGTTTGGGTATATATTCCTAGGCCGTCGGTGTTTTTTGATATACATATTCAATATATTATAGTATTTACGAAGCGTATCTCTTGCACATTTTTTTATCAAATTAATAATTTATCACTTACTGTACAAAAAAAAAACACACAATTACACAAATGTGATTGTGCCACTCTACTTTTATTTTTTTTTTTCAATGAAAAGAGGAGGTGAGAGCGATCGGTAGATAACGTATTCTTGTTGGGTGTGACCATACAGACTTTTACGACCGAAAGTACCCTTTCCGCTATAAAATATTCTCAAAAATCATAACTAACACCCAAACACAGACTTAAATCTTATTAAATAAGATCACTATAACACCTCACTAACTAAAAATAAACAGACTAGGCTAGAATAACTCAGCACCGGAAGAGTGGCACAATCCAACACCTCCAGGACGGTTCAAGCGGAAATTTTTAAAAAAGGCGTGAAAATGATAGTAGAGTGGACAAAAGCCACGTGCGAGAAGAAGACAATAAAAGAGAGACTCTTTTCAACAACCAACTTTTGAGGAAGAGAGAGAGGAGAAAGAAATAAGGGTTGTGGTAGTGTTGTATTTGGATTTGGCAGAGGCTGCAAAATTTGAAGAGCAAGTCCACATCTCCATGCAACAATACAGAGGAGTAGCCCTCAAATAAAATTGGAACCGCCCCTCAGGTCCCACCTCGCCTTCCTCTACACACTAACATCTCTCTCTTTATCAACAAATATTACATTACCAAATCATTCTCCACAGCCCTATGCCACAACACAAAAGCATCTCCTTTTCTCTCTTACTCTCTCTTTCACGCTTCTTTACCTGGGTGATTTAATTGACCCAGAACCAAAATGGAGTGAATATGACAAACATCGCACGGAAACACACCAATTAAATAAAAAAATTGAGTCTCTCTCTTGTATATATCTCCCAGACAGACATGTACACATACACCCTCCACTAGACATATATATATATGTATATATATATATATATATATGTTAACATTGAGGCTAACTATTGACCAAAAAAAATTGATCCTAACTGAGATCTACCATTTTCCTTCTACCAAAACAGCAAATTAGACCCGAGAAAGATTAAGGAAATAAAATTCTAACACAAGTGAAAAAAGAAGAAAAATGAACTAGCATGTCCATAATAACTGTCCTACAAGAAGGAAAGGCGGGCCTCTTCACTCCTCTCCTTCCTCGTCATTTGGTCTTTTACCCGTTTTCCCTTGCCAAAAAGACTTTATCAAAAGTTCTGTCTCGCTTCATATCAAACCTCTTGCCATCAAACGAATCAAATTTTCATGTTGACAATCAACCTGTCAGACTATAAACACATTTTACGAACCACTCCGCTCAGCTTCAGTTGCCCCTCCAAAATTGTGGGTTCAAATCCACGGTTCCCTTGAATTCCTTCATCACCTCAATTTTCAGTTCCTCTCTAGGCTGCCAGCAGGGCGTTCTCCTTCCATCTCCCACAAAAAAACTTACAACCCTTCACATGTTAAGCCTGTCATCTCACTGCTGTCTATCCGGGGTTGCCGCACCTTATCCATGGTCAAATTCATTACCTGCAGGCTGCTTCTGCTCCGCTGGTTTCACCTGAACTGCACTAGGAACAGGATGGACAAAAGAAAAGCCAGGTACTAACTGATGTGCTTTCCCAGAAGATTGTGCAGCTGCAAACTGGTGTATTGAAGGTAAGCCACTACCACCTTTCATATTGTTTGCACTAACCGCTGCAGCAGCAACAGCCTTCGTAGGATCAGTAGTGCCAGTGTTGGCTAGGCGGGCTGGAGGGCCCAGAGACAACATCCCTGTTGAAGACGACGTTGATGAGCCTTTTGATTGTTGCTGAGGTGGTTCAATGCGGTGTCTTTGAAGATAAAACCCACTTGCAGCAGATGTGTTATTTGCCGAACTAGCCGCATGTTGAACTTGGGCAGCCTGCATATAAGGGCTGTACATTTGGGCTCGCTGCAAAACCTGATGCTGTGTCAGTTGTAGCTTTGACCCAGACCCCGAAGTGGAGATTGTGCTTTGGGGATGACCAAGGATTGAAGGAATATTTCCACCAACTGGGGAAGATTTCTGGGTAGCCACTGCTGGAGAGTTCCTAGCCTGCTGAGATGACAAAGAGGAAGTTTGCCCTCCTTTGTTACTTGTGGAAGTGGAAGTTGTTCTTGGGCTTCCACCAGCACTCTTAGATATCGATGATGATGTCGGAGAACCAACCACCATTGGAGGAGAAGGGGATTGGTTGTTACTAGGAGGTGGCTGTCCCTGTGATGCAGCTGATGGCTTTGGATTTGCTGCAAATGATATCTGAGTGTGGCCTCGTTGAGTTTGAATTTGCTGTTGTGGAAGACTTTTGAGTGTTGATGAGGTGGAAGCCAGGGTTGGTGAAGAAACCTGAGAGGCAGCAGTCCTCACAGAGCCCTTCCACTGAGGAGATTGTGCTGGACTACTACTGCTTTGGACAAGATTCTGAGGAAATGCAGATATCGTGCTGGGGAACTTGCTACACATAGATGACGATGTAGAAATATGATCAGAATAAACACTTCCATTACTTGTTGCTGGTGCTTTGCTCCGACCAGAAGCTGCCGCTGCAGCTGCAAACTGGTGCTGCTTGTGAAGCTGAATCATCTGTTGCTGTTGCTGCTGATTCCTTTGTAATTGCTGCTGCACACCAACAGCAGCTACTGTGCTCATAGCAGCTGACATAACAGAACCAGCAGCCCTGCCAGGAGTTGAGCCCAGGTTCAGAGGCCGTGCAGAGGTATCAATCACAACATTTCCCGGCATTGTTGAACCAGGTGTATCTGTCAAATCAGGCCGCGAAAAAGCAATTGATTGTCCAGAAGTCATTGTGGCCTTTACACCTGCCGTGGCCTTTCTTTCTTCTTCAACATTAGAGCCATCATTTCCTCCGGCTTTTCCTTCTTCAGAAGTACGGAAATTCTTCTTTTGTTGCGCTGCCGGGTTAACTGCTGCAGCAGCTGGCATATAATAACCATGCCTAGCAGGATGCTTCTGCGCAATCGACGTGATGTCAAGTCCTGGAGTTGCTGCGGCTCCATTAAATGCGAATGACATGGCAAAAGGCTGGGATTGGAAAGTTTCAACCCCAGCCTTTGAGCCATGAGATTGAGGCTGCTGCTTTTTCTTGTCACTGGGATTGTTACTTGTACTATTAGCAGCAGTAACTGATGCTGGCGTCATCAAAGTAAAGTTTGGCGGTGGGTGCATTGGCAATCCAAAATTCTGACCATAAATACTCATGTTTGCATGAGAGACTCGACTATCAGCAGTTGAAGGGCTCTCTTCACCACCAGCTTCACTCTCAAGTTGCAATGTTTGAAGTGGCACATTGTGGTTCAAGTTCTGCTGCCGTGACTGTAACTGCATTGACTGTGACGGCAAGTTCTGGGCAGGAAATCCTTGCAAATTCCCACCACTACCATTTATGCCACTCGCATGTGGACGTGGCCGCTGATTCTGCAAATGTTTCTGGGATGATGAGGAACCACTGGAAATGCTCGGGTTTTGATGACCCTTTTGGCTTTGTGGGGACTGAGAAGGAGGTGGTTGCTGTTGTGGAAGTGCTGGAGGATGGAACATTTGAGAAGAATAGAAAGATCCGTTAAAGAAGGGCATTGCAGGGGGATGTGCTCCTCTATAAGCTGGATTAGTTCCTACATGCGCAGGAATTGGAATTGGGTATGCCCCATTCTGCAAAATTGCCAAATACTGGGTTTCGTTGCCTGGCATATTTGGGTAGTTGAAGCTCATTGCAGTAGCACCAGCAACAGCTGCCGCTGTAGAACTAATTGAGGCAGAACTAGTGGTAGAAGATGCCAATGCGCTACCAGCAGCAGCAGCAGCAGGAGACTTGATGGTTCCAGGTCGACCAGAAGCTCCAGCAGCACCTGGTTGTTGACTCAAAGGGAAGATGAACGCAGGGCCATGCTGAAGTCAACAAATAAAAAACCATAAATATCAAAAAATTGAATTTCAACAAGAGCAATTATACAGCCAGCAAAATCAAAGTACTCACCAGAATGTTATTAGGTGCACCAGGGGGTAGGGCTTGCTGAAGCAAAATTTGCTTTCTCTGCGCAGTGTCTACAATGTTAGAAGGTTGAGAACTCTTGTCCTTGCCAGAGTGAGGAAAGATGGTAAGACTCTGACCCTTGTCTTGCAGAGAGTTTACGCCCCTACCCGGATGCAATTCTGGAGAGGGTACAACATTCACATTGCAGGGCTTAGCACCAAACTGTAAGGCAGAACCAGGCGCTGCTGGCCAAAAAGGATTCATTCTTGTAAATTGCTGGTGATAAAGGATGTTCCTTGCAATGTAGCAATGCGTTGCACACCTCTTCGGCCGTGGCTGGCCAAAAAGTAAATGTGGAGGCTGGAAAAGGCTCAAATAATCAGGATACGCAGGAAGCAAAAGGAACAAAATAAAATCCCTGCATAGACTTATGCCTACCTGAATGGCTGCAGAGGAGACAGTGCTTCCGTCCATGGATACAACTCCTTGAATAGGTGCCATATATCTGCTTATTACAATAATGTCATCTTCCCAGAGAAAAGAAAAAGAACCTATAGCAGAGGAGAATGGCTGCAAGACAACAGATTCAACTAACTAAAAAAAAATTCCAGCCATACCCCATTGGAGGAAGCCCAGCAGGCCAGCTAGCCATGGACATTGGCAAAGGTAGAGAACCTGGTTGAGCTGAGAAAATGAGAAAGAAGAGGGAATTTTGAATCAGTAAAATAGTAAACAGGATAGGAAAAATCAAACCAAGATTTTGTTTCTTTTCCAAAAAGAAAAGGGAGAAGAACAAAGAGAAGTTTTTGGAGAAGAAAATAAAAATACCATTTTTCTCTGAATGGGGTTGCTGATGTTGCTTCTGATTCTGAACATGGTGTTGCTTGTTTCCACTTGAAGATGAGCCACTTTCTCTATCAGTCTTCTCCAAATCAAGCCGGAGATCAATATTCCTCTCTTTATTCGGTTTGTGTGAATCAGCCACTTCTGCCATCACTTTCGCCTTTTTTTCCTCAGGCTCCACATTCATATCTTCCTTCGCTATTTTTACAGCCTTATCGTCCTCTTTGACCATAGGCTTCAATTCCTGCACATGAAACAGGTAACCAACACCATTAATTTCCCACAAAGTAACATACCCAACAGAGCTATGTGTTCATAAATACACACAGAAAGGACAACCCCACCCACCGTTTCCACATCTGAGACCATAGGTTTAGGATCTACAGACCCAAGATCAATTTCACCGTCTCTTTCTGGAGAAGACCTCAATGGAGGAGGAGCCTGTATACATATCAAACATTTTTTATAAAAAAAACGGATTTAACTTCTAAGAGGAGGAAAAGTTTTAGATTCTGCTAATTGAAGAAGATCCGTACCATCAGATCTATCTGGAACTTATCCTCTCTATGGGCTTCAACCTCAGAGACCTTGGCATTCCTGAAGAGAAATGTAGACGTAATCAAAATTAAAACTTCCAAAATTCCCAAAGAAAATACTTCAAAAAATAAA
The DNA here is from genome assembly GCA_948243855.1 of Flueggea neowawraea. NCBI lineage: Eukaryota > Viridiplantae > Streptophyta > Magnoliopsida > Malpighiales > Phyllanthaceae > Flueggea > Flueggea neowawraea. The sequence goes on from CAODLS012690257.1 coordinate 12,557, forward strand.
ATCAATTCAGGAAAGCTCACGCTTTGGACACTGTCAAACTCTCCCGATCCTCCCCCGGTCTAAGCCCAGCATTAGATTCCTTACTGGGTGACCGTGGCTCTTCTTTGGCTGTCACACCCAAATCTCTACTCTCCGATGCTTCGGTCAACGGCTTTGCATC
>CAODLS012690493.1:0-12769 GCA_948243855.1 Flueggea neowawraea
CCATCTTCATCGAGATAAGTCAAATTAAGATCAGCATCAAGAGGAAAGTTAAACAGGCCACAGATTTTCGCCCTCAGGCCATTCATGTCAAGATCCAGCTGGCCACTTTCATTGACTGAAGTATTGAATCGTCTAAGGGTATCACCATACTTAACCTGTTGATACAGTAATATACAAGCAATGAATGATAAGAAATCAAGTTCCCGTGCGAAGAAAACTGGAGCAAAGTGCATCAATACAAATCAGCATACTGCAGCTACAAGATTATATAACACATACAGATCCATTTTAAGCCAAAAGCAAAGCTCAATTCTTTATCTTTATATAAGAGACCCATTGACATCCATTTCTATACTCTATTCAAAATCCGACATCGTTTCTAAACAGGTAGACTGCTGCCTGGTTCTTTCAGAACAGATACAAAGCCCTGCGAAAACTTAAAAGAACTGGGTATTTCACACAACAGGACCAAGTTAATCAATGCAAAAAACAATTCAAGACAAGCTGACTATACTTTCAAGCATAGCACGCGACTATTGACAAAACGCAAATCACATTACCCAAATTGAGGTAAAACAAGTAATAACAATACCGAACAAAATCACAAAAAAGGACCAAGAAACAAGATTAAAGAAGAAAGCAAACGGACCTTAACGACGAGAGAGGAGTCCATGGTAGTAGTTTGAGAGGGACGCGTTTCCGTAAGCCGCGAAGAAACACTAACAGACAATCAATCGAAAACCCTAACCTTAACAATCTAAATCAGACAAACTTTTCGGTTAAATCAGATAATTTGAGTTGCAAATTGAGAGAGAGAGATGGTTGAGGAAGAGAGAATCACAGTGAAAGCGTACCCGTTAGCTGCTTTTGGCGTGAAAGCTCCGAGTGAAGCGTCGTTTTAATATATACTACTCTCCTCTTCTGGCTTTCTGGGTAAGAAAAGAAACTCTTTCTATTTTATTTTTTAATTTAATTCGGGATTTTTATGAATTTATTTATTTCTTCTTCGACAATGTAATTGTAGTTCGCAGGAAACCTGCTTGATTAAGGAATGGGATGGGGCCCCACGTCCTTATCATTTTTAAAACTGCGGAAAAAGCCTCTGTGAGGCGGTGAGAGGCTTACACGTGGGATGGGATTACCCTTTTTTCTAGGCCACGTTGTAGGGGATTCCATTCTGCATCTTTTTCTATGGTTGGGCCTCTTATGTTTGAGCTTGGGTCTGATCACAACATGTGCGTGTTTCCTATGGGCTCAACCAACTTGAAGTAGGAGTTAATTACGCTCTATACATCCGTTAACCCTTACATTTTGGCAAACATTAATGCTCAATTGTAATATCCAAACTCTAACTTTATTATGGGACTGACAATTTTTGACACAACACGACTCGATATAAAATTAAATGGATTCGAGTCATAAATGGGTCATGACACAGAAAAAGACGTTCAACTCGTTTAATTTATTTACTTAAACGAGTTAACGAGTTACTCAACTCGTTTACAATCCGCATGCTCATTTAACCCGTTTACTTAATTATATTGTATTATACAGATGCAAAGAAAGAATATATAAAGATTATTAAAAATTATAATTATGTTTATGTAGAATTAAATTTATTAAAAAAGATTATTTCATATTTTATGTTGAGAATTATAACTTTTTAATTGACATTTTAATTTTAGTTGTTTTGTATTTGATTTAATTTTATTTAGAATATTATTGAGTTGATGGATATTATAAATGAATATTTATTATTTTAGTTGAAGTTATTTTAATGTTAATTGTGTATTTGTGTGTGTATTACAAATAGGTTAAACGTGTTAAACAGGTTAAACGGGTCAACTCGTGACACGTAACATGTTAACAATAAACGGGTCATGTTGTGTAACCCGTTTAGTAAATGGGTCGTGTCCGAGTTGGGGTTAAACGTGTTCAGGTCGTAAACGGGTCGACCCATTTAAAATTTGGGTCATAAACAAGTTGACCCATTTAAACACGACACGACCCAAATTGCCACCCCTATTTTCCTACAAACTTAACTTATGAAATGTAAGATCTTCCAATCCATTCTCTGAAATGCCACTTCATTTTAAAATAAATTCGAAAATCTCGTCTCATCCAAATTGAAAATCTCGTCTTTCTCATTCGTCTCTCTATGTGTTCTAACACTTTGTCTACCTTTCTTTTCTCTCTCTCTCCCTCATAAGTCTTTCTTTTCTCTCTCTCTCTCCCCCCTCACTTCCTCTCCTCACTAACAATCTTCGTTGTCACTTACACTTTCTCTTTTGTCGTCTCTCGTCCCACCATTGCAAGCAGTTCAAAGAGAGATCTCCACGTTCGCACGCGACAGATTTATTTGTTCGTCAAATAGATCTACTATAAGTGATGCCGGCTCTATCTCTGCCATTAGAATCTCGACGATGACGAAGGAAAGACATTGTCTTATCTCTCTTATCGCGGTTTTGTTTAGTGGCGTCGACAACGAAGACAGATACGACGAGGACGGAGAGAGGTGCGGTGTGATCGTTGTCTAGATTTTGAAGGCACCAACATCGTAGACTAACAGAGGCAGCGTCGAGCTACAAAAACGGAGGCGTGAGCGACATATTGAGGCTGCGACGGAAAACCCTAAGCCGTTTGACTTTGTTTTTGTGCAATCTGTAATTTGTTTGTAAATTTATTTTTCCAACCCATTTTGTTGAGTTAGAAGCCCTAGTTACTGCATTTTTTTGTTTTTGATTTTTTGTTGTTATTGTCAGGTTGATACAATTCCCTTTGATTTGTTGTTCTTATTGGCAGGTTGATTTGTCGTTGTTATTGGCAGGTTGTTTTGGTGCAATACTTTTTTGTTTTTGAAATTGAATATTGATTATGTCTTTGTTGAAGATTTCAGGCTGGACGTTCGCAATGGCATATTCTTATGCAATGGGAGTTTGTGTTTTAAAAAAAATTGATTGATCTGATTTTTGCGGCGGCATCAGCAGTGTCTGTTTTTAGTGTTGACGGTGGCTGGACATTACCTGTCTATACTTTTGTAGACCTTCAAAAAATTATTAGAGACCTTAAAGATCTTTTGAACACATTCAAATACCTCTTTTAAATACTTTTAAAAATATCTAAACACCTTTTAAAAACATCTGAATATCTTATTTGAAGGCTTTTAAAGATTATTATAAATTTTTAAAATTTTTTATATATTTTTCTATACTAAATTAATTATTATTAGATTAAATTTTGTAAATATTATGTAAACTAAAATATGATTAAATCAAATTTATTATAAAAAAATTGTGTTTTTTAAGACATCTAAAGGCTTATAAAAACTTAAAATTAAATAAAATTTATTATAAAAAATGAAAAAAATTTCTTTAAAAACCTTCTTAAGACCACTAGACCTTTTGAAAAAACATATTTTTTTATGTTGAAATTTATTTTTTATCGAAAAATTCAATTTCTCATGAATATGATATTTTTCAATTCAATTTTATTTTTCTGCCATTTTGCAAAATTGGTATTTATGAAAAAAAATAATTTTTAAAAAATATTATTTTATTTTTTTATAAAAGTGTGATTTTCCCTAAAATAGGGAAAATCACACTTTTTTAACAAAATAAAATATTAATTTTAAAAATAATTTTGTAAAATACCATAAAAAATGATTTGAAAAATACTATATTTGTGAGAAATCGCAAATATTTTTCTTGAGAAAATAATTTTTTTTTGCAAAAAAATATCTTATATTTCAAAAAATCTCTAAAATTTTTCATAAGACCTCCAAAGATCTCTAAAGAACTCTAAAAAAGAGTTCAAAATTTTTTTATAATAAATTTGATTTAATAAATTTTAGTGTGATAATTTTTTTTAAATTAAGTTAAATGATATATATATATATATATATATCAATGTACATAATATTTATAAATTTTAATTTAATTTAGTAATAATTAACCTGATATACATAAATATAAAAAAAAATCAAGAACATTTACTATGGTATTCAAAAGGTCTTCAAAAGTGTATGCAAATAAATTTCAAATTTTTACAGCCACCAACATCATATCGATCTTTGTCATCATCAACGCTAAAAGAACATGTGATTAGAGTTTAACAAACTCTAACCGTGGCTGCCACCAACACAAAACTCAGTAAAAACAAACAAACTCAACAAAATCAAACTGCACAAATCTTTTCATTTTCATACAACAAAAAATACAGCAATCAAATAAGTGCAAAAACGCTAGCAATTCTTTGCAACAATAAACCAAATTTCCACTCATCGAATGTCCAAAATTGTTTGAGTCCTCAACTGTCTTTCCTGATTTCTTTCCAATTTTCGCCGCTTTGTTATTCACCGAAAGCCTGCAATCATCATCAAAAAGATTAATTGAAAAAATGCAAACACATCCTCCAATTGTTTTCTTAGATTTGAGCAAATTCATTACAGGAAGTCAAAAACGAAAGAGAATCAAGGCAAAACGAGTAAAATGGAGCAAAAACTTACTTAGCGCTCCTGTTATCATACCTGAATTTGCTTCCTTTCATCACGAATCCTACAGTTTCAACACCAAATCAGCGAAATCCAACGTGAAAATGCTAAAAAACAGTGAACGGAGGAGATTCTGTTGCTAACCTCTTCACCGCCAAAAACACAGATCTGTCGCCTCTTCACACAAGTGTTGACGCCTCGGATCATCTCCTCTGTTCACGAATAGAGGAGTGCCCACCGCCATTGTGATCCATTCGTGAATGGAGGAGAGTTTGTCGCTGACCTCGATGGATTCCTCGTGGCCAATCAATTTCGTTCATCGGAGAAGGAGGGAGAGAACAAAAGACAGAGAGAAACCTAGAGAGAAAGAGAGGGAACCCGCAAGAGAGAGAGAGAGCCAAAGAAGGGGGGGGAGAGAGAGGATGATTGACGAGGAAGACGAGCGAGGAGAGGATCGAAGTGAGAGAGGCAGAAGAGATACTAGAGAGGGCGGTAGAGAGAGAAAGATGCATACAAATATTTGACGAGATTTTGATCTTTTATATTAAATGAATATGGCATTTTTAAGTTTTAATTTCAAAATTGTGGTGTTTTTTAAAGTAAGTTTCTGTATTCTATTATTTTAAGAAATATAAAATTAAAATTTTTATTTGTATTAATTTACTCTTTAATTATGTATGTAGCATAATTAACTCAAGTTGATCAGCATAGTATGAAATGAAAAAGTAGAGAAATCACTAGAGGAAATTACACTAAATATTCGTAAAAAAAACTTTGAAAATGCAAATTTACGAACCATGTAATTGTATTTCTGAATTTGGGTCATTTGAGAAATATTTGCGCACATACTAGATATTTATATTTATTTTCTCCAGCATTATTTTCTCTCTCTCTCTTTTGTCTTTCCGTCTCACTCTCTCTTTTCCACCTCCACCACTGTCGTTCGCCAACTACCAAGTAAAATGACCTACACCAATGCATAATCGGTTGTTTCCTATTGCGGTTCGCCAAAATGGCAAATTGCTTAAGATAGCCAAATTAGGGTACAACAAAATAATCTGAACGGATCTTACCTGGGATCGCAAATCCCAAGTTTGTCGATGAAAAGCGGATCTAATTCTATTAGTGTCTAGAATATATTTTTTCTGTGTAATACTAATCGATAGGGCCTCTTACAGCAGATTGTTATTGATCCAACATATAAGAATGAAAAAAGATGAAAAGAAAGATATTTAACTTGAGTTGATGAACTTATGATGAATTTTTTTTAATCTGGTTTGAATGCTAAGCCACACATTAATTTTAGGTGAAAGCTAATAAAAAGAAAGTATCATGCCATATTTGAGATGTTAAGTAAGACTATACTTGTATGAGATGATGCGAAAAGTTGATTCAGTGTGGAAAAAGTGTATAAGACAAATGATGTTCGGTAAAATCACTTCTTCAAATTATCATAGAGTTTTTTTTTGTACAATGAGTCATTAATGGAGTTTTTTTATTGATTGCAGAATCATAGTAAAACAAGAGGTTTATGAAATGTGCTTTTTCCTCATTATCATGCCATTACATACATTTGAAAGGGACTAAATTGAAAAAAATATACATCAGAACTTGAAATTATCTTCAAGAATCTCATCACATAATATAACCCTTGAAATTTTTCTTGGTTTAGCCTTAAACCAACTGATCGAAAAAATAAGGCAATAAAAAAGTAATTCACTAGAACACCAAAAATATACAGTCTGTAATGTCTTAATTGGCACAACCTTTGAGAAAATACATGACAACATCAGTGGTGATCTTCCTCCCTTGTTGAACAAGAACCCGGCGGCGGTTCCCGGCAAAGGCTAACAACACTAGCACCGTGATCCACGTCAGCAAGGTTGCACGCGCTGCAACAAGAAGCAATGCTGATGCCAACATCAACCCTGCAACAAAGAGAACCGGTCCATATGGCCTTGACCGATCCATAGCATTGTTAAAGCAATGCGTAACAATACAACAAGACACAAAAAGACTGAACAACAACAAAAACAACTGCAGCAACGTTGTTGTTGTTCCTGAAGTTGTGTTGGTTCTGGACAGGGTCATGTCAGAAGAACCAAGATAAAGATGCAGAATGTGGTAATTAATTTTGTGGAGGTTGGTTCCTTGGACATTGTGAGTGTGATTGTACTAATTTGATTGATTAATATTGATGAATATGTTGGGAAACATGTGCTCTGCTCACCTGGGTTCTTTCTAGTTGGTGCGTTACTTGTTTAGTAATGATATAATTTAATATTTAATTAAAGGTCGGCTCCTTGATTAGGGTGTTAATTGCTAGCGATTGTACCAGGACAATCAACATCCAACAGAATGAATCGCAGATCTTTGGACTGGAATTCGCATTAATTGCTTGGTCAAAACACCGGTCGTTTTCAGTCTTACACAGGAAGTAGCACGGACTAAACCACTTCTGCTGCTATGTGATCGTTCAGGATATCGGAAGCATACACTCTTTCCCTGGCCTTCTACACCTGAGAATTCCATGCATTAATGAGCCATTAAAAACCGATATAGATACTTAATTAATACAAAAAGTTTTCAAATGGAAGAAATTCTAACCAATTTTGTGCTCATGGTAATGCCTAATAGCAACATTGTTTGCAGACCACTCCCACATATGATTCCCATCAAAAATACCTTTGTCAATAACACATAATTAACATATATATTTCGAAACATTTTTCTTTAATTGACAATTTTGATTAAAAGTAACATCCTTGCAGTTTAATGGTATAGAAGTCGGTTATCTGTAATGCTCAATCAGGAGTATAAAGTCAATTCTAATGTTTAAGGAGAAAAGTTCGATTTCCTCTAGAAGTTAAATGCAACCAACAAAAAAATTAAATTCTAGAATGGAACATAATATGAAAGTTGAACTTATGATACCTTTCATCCAAAGTGTAAGAAAATTGTCAAAATTATAGCACAAGGCAGTCCAACAAGGTAATATGATCCGGGTTCACAAATGCTCCAATCTTCTGCCAACCACAACCTCTAGCAATACCTGCAAAAATTTGGAAAACTAAACAGACTGAAACCAATTAATTGGGTTTGACAATTGTGTACTGAACCAGAAATAGTTTAGTGATTTTCATCCTATATATGAAGCTGAACCTGAGAGGGCAGCCTGCATTGCATCCATGAAGTTGGAGACGGAAAGCACTGGCAATACAGCTGCCAAATATCTTATGACTTGTTTGTCATTGGTGTACAAGAAGCCCCAAACATTCCTCAATGCTACTAAAGATAAGCTCAGTGATAGTCCCTGAAAAGCTGCCAATGACATCACAACTTTTACTGCCAATGAGCAGCCTCAGGCCTCCCTGCGCCTAGTTCGTTAAAAACTCTTGTGCTTCAAGCAAGCAACGTTAACATAGGGGAAAAACCAGGATCGTTAAGGAAATCATCATCATGCATCAAGATTATATATATTTATAACAATTAGAAAAGGAACTTATTAAAAAAAAACATAAAAGGAGATTATAAGTAAGAAGTTTCAGGATTTGTAGTAGACCCATCTGACACAACTGCCAAAACCAAATGGAATCCTGAAGATTACTGAACTTGTGTTGGGGCTGCACAATATGTACGGTAGGTTCAGTCAAGGAAAGGAAATGAGATTATTAGTTTACTAAATTTTGGTTTCTGATAGAACCTGATAGGCATCATTGAGGTCTCCAGTTCCGGAGTGGGAAGAAGCCCTGACATGAAAACTAAGAACTCATAAACCAGAACTCCAAGCTGATGGATGTCACACACAAAGAGGGAGAGTCAGACAATTAGAAATGCAAGAACAACACTTTCTTCACACTTAAAAATTGGACTCACCAACTAACGTACTTGTAGCTCATTGGTACCGAAGCCAACTCCAGCGTTAAGAAATCATGGATTAAAAAATGACTTGTGAAAAAAAGAAATGGACTCACCAAACCATCAGAGCTGAAGGTATTCCTAACTTGAGAAAACCAAGGATTTTTCATTCCCTCAATGGAAAATCCAGTCCAAGTCGCCTTACATGAATCAGAAAACTTAATATAAACTGCTAAAATAACCATATATAAGTGATTGCACTAGACAATGCAGCTCCTCTCTCGCCAAAACCAAGGCTAAATATCAGTGTCCAACAAGTAAGAACGTGAACCAGAGTTGAAAATCCTGTACTCCACATTAATGGCTTCACATTGTTCTGGGTTTGCAGGAACCTGAGCTGGCACTGAAGAAGACCTTACGGGACGATGCGAGGAATTAACCACCTTGCGTAAATTCCAGAGTGGAGTGAAATTTGAGGGTCTTGCTTGAGTGCCATGAAAATTTGCCCCGCAGAGGCCCGGAGCAATGCTATTGGGATGGTTGAGAGAGTCAAAACAAGCATGGCTCTCTGCTTGTGGACACCAAGCATGTGCTACTGTCTTGCTGCATAGGCTTGTCCACAGAAAGTCTCTAGTGCACCCCCCCAATCCCAGCTATTTTGGAAAATGGATTGAATTTTTTCAATGAACTTTCTAGGGCTATCAAGGTAGTCAATGAAATAGTAATTAACAGAGATACAGATTGCATATTGATAAATTATATAATAAAAAAATATAAATATTTACGTCTTTTGAGAAATATGAAATATTGCATCAATATACGAAACACCCCTCAATCGTTTATCACTATTATCAATATTCAATTATATTCATTAGAGAAATGCTAAATAATATATTCATGCAAAATGCATATTTATAAAAATAATTGTATAAGATAATTTAACATTAATTGACGCAGATGCTGTTGATGTTGTTAATTAATGACTGAACGTAAGATATTTTGTTCCATCAATAAATTTATAGGATATCAAGTTCAGTGACGAATTGATTTGTAAATTTAAATTCGATAATTAAGAAAAATTACAATTCAATGAACATATTAAAAAGAAGAAGTAAAACTGAGAGGCAATGTATGTGATTTTCATCCAACAATCTAAAATACAAGTGAAGATTAATTTTATATTTTTCTTTACGATCCGTGGAAGCAATTGATTAAGATTTCATAAATGCTCACAAGTTATTAAGTGCTTCCCAGAAGTTTCAGATTCACATCCAAACTGAGCTTTCCATTCAATTCCCTTGCACATTTATGGTGGTGGTCCGGTTACTAGATATCACCGACAACTGGACTTGCCAAAAAGACACTGCTGCTGAAGGTGCCTTGAAGTTTTCTTTACTGATATACTTGTGACAGACGATCAACCTCAGTTTCAGACATCAGTATGTTAATGCATTTGTAAATCCAAATGTTTCTATGTTAAACATCACACAACATTAGGATATTCTAGTTTCATTTGGTTGTAAAAAGATACATGTGTAAAAGTTGTTTTTTTCCTTCAGAACTTGCATCTACAGGAATACAAATGTGAGAACAACTTAACAAAACTTGTTGGATTTTCATCCTTTCATAGCTGGCATAGTGCAGCAAAAAAAAAAAAAGAAGAAAACAATTACTGAAAAAGAAGAAATCTGTTTCATCCATCTGTAGTCAAATGTACAAATCTTCAATAAGCAAGGGAACCAGATGCTCAAAAATAGACTTGAATACCAGAAAGTCATAGCTGCTGATCAAGATAAGGGTCCTTTGGAGATCTTGGACTTATGTATCCTGAAACGCTCTCTGAAACAACTGAGACTGTGTTTTTCAACCAGGAACTACTGCGAATCAGCCATCCAGTCTGTGCTTGTTCTTACACTTCAAGCATGCTCTTCATTTCTTCCTCAACCAGTATCTCAAGCCACCTCTTAGCCATAAAGATCTTCACAGCTTCCACCCCTTCCTTCACAACTTCCATCGGTGGGATTACAAGAGGATTTTGTTCCAAATTGAGTTTGGTCAAGTTATCCAGCCGGGCAAATGTGTCGGGCAGAGCATTGATCTGGTTGTTGCTGAGATCAAGTTCTTTGAGATTGGTTAATTCACCAAAAGTTTCAGGGAGTTCCGTCAGATCATTGAAGTTATTGCTCAAATTGAGGATCTCAAGATTTGTTAATCGCCCGATTGAGAGTGGAAGGCCATTAAGCTCATTAAATGAGCATCCAAGTGGCGTAAACTTCTCATCTCACCAATTGAAGTGGGAAGAGTACGAATTTTGTTCAATTGAACTGAGAGCTTCTGAAGGCTTACTAATTCAAATCCAATCTTTGTCGGCAAGTATGTAAGGCGGTTAAGTTTGCATCTAACTCCAGCAATGACCTAAAATTATTCTAAATACAATTTTGAAAATAATACAAAATCAGAGAAATCTAATAGCCATAACAGCTTAGATTACAATACTTACGTGCAGTGACAAATGCTGTCAGGTAAGGCCTCTAGCTTGTTGTTGAAGACATCTAAATATTTCATGTTATGTAGCAGTCCAATTGAATCAAGAAGCTTTTCCAAGAGATTTGAAGAAAGATTGAGTTATTCAAGATTTTGCAACCCAGCTATTGAGTCAGGAATAACCTGCATTCCACCCACACAGGGTTACATATAATTAAGCACACATATATGAACTAAAATACTCAATCCTACATTATCCCAATAGGGAAGTACATTCACAAGTGAAAATCACAAAATCACAGCATATGTCCTCGTGAGTCAAGGATCAATTGTTTCAGTTTTTATTAGATCATCAAATATGTCCCAAACTAAATATGTCCACGTGATGATGTGTAACTGGACCAATCATTGCCAATACTCAAAACCATCATTTATTGCAAAAAGTAGGAAGTCTGAGAAGACGGTCTAAAAGTAGCAAAATTTTCTTACGCTTGAAAAATTTTCTTTGTAGATGATAGGCTGAAATACAAATACCACTCAACTACAAGCCATTGCTTTTTCTGTTTGACTACTTACCATATATAGAAAAGCGGAAAAAAAAGAAAAGAAAAGGAATATGCAAAATGAAAGCCAGAAAAACTGCATAACAAACAAAAGCAGAGGATACTGGACTGCATTCACAGACTAGTCTCCAGGTCAGCTTCCTCTATCAACAAAAGATTTTGTTCCACACAAACATCTCAATAGACACTCAAGGATATTGACCAAAAAAAAAAAAACAGAGTCCCTTAAGGATGCAAACACAAAACCAGAACAAGAGAAGTAATAAGTGAACAGCTAGAACAAAATCAGGTCTCATTTGTGCCAATCTGGAAAAACAATCATGGAATATAATCACTCATTTCCCTAACTTTACAAGGACATCCTATATTCTTCCACGCCATTCCCTCTAAATCAAAATAATAGCCCAAATTGGTGAGATCACATAACATCAAATTCTTAAAACTGTAAAAAGAAAGAAGGAATCTAATTTTGTAAGCTAAAACCAGATAAATTCAATCTAATTTAGATGAAGCCACCAATTAGAAGAAAGAAAGAAAGAAACAATCTAATTTTGTAAGAAAATTAAATAAAGCATCTAATTTTCCTGGGCAGATGCAGCCCAAGAAATACCAGAACAACAATGGAGAATTCCATTGTAACGAACAACAACACGAGAAAACTAACGAAACACCCTTCTTGTCTTATTTACTATCTAAAGCGAGGAAAAACCATTAAAAAAATGCAATCGAAAAAATCAAAATATAAGATAAATAACCTCTGTTCCATCAATTAAACTCAACAATTACCCAAAGAAAGAATCTTTAATTTCAATTCAACACGGTTGAACATTCTACACATGATTTATATGACAAAAAAATTTTGATGAAGCCCGCCTTTAATCTGTAACAAGGTAAAGAGCTCAATCAAAGTTGCACTAACCATAACCAAATAACTAAATTGCTCATGAGATATCCACTTCCTAACTATTCTTCACAAAGAAACAATTTTTTCTTCATTATCCTGCTTCCTGGCCACCAACAACCATAATCAAATATTTCACGGGAAACCAATCAAAAGAAAAACTCAAAAGTAAAAACAAACCTCGAGCTGATTATTAGAAAGCTTAAGAACCAACAACCCTTGAATCTTCCCAAACGCCTCAGGCAAAAACCGGAGTCTCCGGTTCCACAAATCAACCCTCACCAACCCTGTTCCAGAAGCTTCTTGAAGAATCCCCACAACCTCTTCATTCACCTCCTCGCTGATTCCCTCACCCTCCGCCACCACCTCCTCCTCCCCACCGATTTCCGCCTTCTCGTAAATCTTCACCAATCTCTGCTCCGCCTTCTTCAACAGCTTCTCGTACGCCTCGTGCATTTCGTCCAACTGCATTAT
>CAODLS012690576.1:0-12213 GCA_948243855.1 Flueggea neowawraea
AGAAGCAGAAGAAGAGTTAAGATTGTTCCTGGAAAGAGAGAGAGGAGGAGGAGCACTGTAACGGAATCCTAGATCGTCGTCCTCGTCGTCTTCATCGTCAGCCGTTTGAGAGGCCATGACCTGAGCAAGACGCTGAGCTGCAGCTTTGGCAGCAAAGTTCTGGTTGGGTTTGATGGTGGAGAGACCAGTGGTGGAGGAGGGGCGGGCGTGGTGAGGGCGCAACGGCGACATTGCGGGAGAAGAGGGGCCAGTGGTGGTGGTGCTGCCAGATTCGCTTCTCCATTGCCGCGAATACACGGGGCTTTCTGTTCTTTTCCGCTCCATAAGCGGTAAGAGTTAGTCCTAGATCTTCGTGCAAGAGAGTGAGTGACAAGAGAGCAAAATGGAGGAGAAACAAGCGGAGATTATGTCGTTGAGTTGAGTAAGAAGAGAGTCAAAACCAGATTATCAACTACTGTATGTTTCACATTGGTAATAACTAATTACAATAACAAAGGAAAGGGGACGGAACGGAACGGGATTTTGCGCTATCGGTGGACAAGAGCTAGCGTGGGCATTATCTATGTGGAAGAGATTTTTTTTTTCATATTGAAAAAAAATCAAAATATTAAATAAGATATTGTTTACACCCAAAATAATTGGAAAAAATTAGACAATTATACTTCAATCAAATATAAAAATTGATTTTTAGTTTCGGCCCAAATAATTTTTTAAAAAATAGAAATATACTCCAAATTTTTCTAAAAAATACCAAATTTATAAAGTCTCCACATGTCTCTAAATGTCTCAATCTGACATTTTTTAAAATAAGTTTGAGTATTTTTTCAATGCATCTAAACGTATCCATTTGACATTTTTTAAAATAAGTTTAAACTTATTTTTATTTGTCAAAATTAAAATTTTAATAATTTATTTATCAAATTTAGTATTTTATTTGAGATACGTGGTATAATTAACTCTAATAATTAGGCTTGAGCCCAAAATCAAATGATCAAAATCCCAAGTCCATCACAAATTGATGATAAATTATAATCTAGGATTGGTTCTACAGTGAAGATAAAAGTTTTATCAAAAGAAAAGAAAATGGTAAGCAGAATATTCTAAAGAATTTAATAAGTGACTTGGTCAACAATTATAAGTCTTGTTAAGACAAACATCACAAGATTAAAAGTCCTTATTAAGATGAAATATAGCCTTAAGGTTTTGTCGATAAAGCTACTAACTAGAGTTATCCTTCAAGACCTTGGTGGACAAAGAAATAAGATTTATTTTGAAAAATAAGTCTCACCAAGAGTTTTAACAAAATACAAAAAAAACCCTGTTTAGATGAAGAGTTTAGGAAAAGTGACAAAACGTTAGCTGAGAAGTGAAAAAGTTAGAAGAAGAGAGAAAACTATTTATTCATAGATGAATTTATACAAAAGGAATAAAACAAAAGTCTTGCACTGGAAACTAATAACTAAAATAGTCTTAGTTTGTTGAGGTTTAGTCTTGGCAAGCAAATCTACACACAGGGGAATGCATCAAGAATTTTAATAGAAGATTAGAAAACCCTATCTAAATGGAGGGAAAATTGTTTGAAACGAGAGACTCACGGCAAGGAAGTTATCAACGCACTCATAAAAGGAGGAAGGAGAAGCAGACGAGACATTATTCGACCACTCGGAAAAACCCTAATCAAATTCTGTCAATCATGTTTTCAGCTTTAGTTTAGTGTGCTCTCATCAGTCTTTTAGTTTCAACCTTTGACAAACACTTAGTCATCAATAAAATCTCCAGTTTTCCTTTCACTTTGTTTGTTTTTGTTCTGGCAACAAGGTCGCCTATCTTCATAGATGCTAATTTATAAGAGGATCCTTTTTTCCGCTTGATTTTTCAAGTCTACGTGCACATTTTACTATAGTTTAAAGAATTTCCACAAATCTCCTGATATGCCTTTCCTTAATTTGTTGTTTCATCAAAATTTGGCGGAAACAGGTATAATGAAATATGATTGACCCAAAAAAATGAGGAAATTACACTCCATGTGATTTCCTTTTTTGCAATTAAATTTTCTCTTTTCTCACAGCATATGCAAAAAATAACTTCCTTGTCACAGGGTGCATTATAATTTCTCAAATTTCACATAAATATAAAGCGCTTCTTTGTCTAATTTTGTCCGTTGTCGTCCTCAATGTCATTGCCTCCATCTCTTCTTTCTAGGTTGTTGTCCTCGTCGAATCGTCGCTAGCCTATTGCCTCCACTTCTTTCTCAACTGTTAAATCTAATATTCTCTCGCTCACCTTGATTTTGTCATCAACATTTCTCTTGCTCGAGATGACGGAGAAGATCGGAGTAGGTCGCGATTCTACTCCGATCTCCATAAAGTTGCAGCAGCGACAACTAAGAGAGACGCGATAGCGGGATAGAGAGGCGACGACGACGAGCTATGGTCGTTTCTCCAGAGACGATGAGATAGAGGCCAGGAGAGAGATAGCTAGATAGAGAGGTAGCGAGATAGAGGAAGTGACGCTAGGTAGAGAGAGGAAGTGAGAGAGAGAAGGAGCAATGGCTAGGATCTCAAAATCCTAACTGCAGCTCAAAATGAAAAAAATTAGACTTGAGTCATTTTTATATTGTAAAATTATAAAATAATATTTAAATTTGGGTTGTAGTAAATTTTTGTATTTATTTTGTTTTCGGTTTATTTTTATTGTGTTCGTTTGTATTCATAATTTACCGAGTAATAAAGAAAAAATTAAAATTGAGTTGTACTTATTTATTGGTATTCATTTTCATTTTGTTATTGTACTCGGTTTATACTAGTGTTGTTTTCGAGTTGTAATAATTTTCAATGGTCAAAGTGTGTGGTCAACACGCAGTTAACTTTTTGACATATGGTCAATATGTGGTCAAACTGATGCATTATTTAAATATTTATTTTGTGTTTTTATTTTTGACAAATTTTTGACATGTGTGTTATATTTGTGTATTTTACTTTTTTTTATTGTATTTTTATGTGCTTGTCAAAAAAATTTAAAATACGGTACAAGTAGCTGATCAAAATAACAAAGAACATAAAACAAATATTAAAAACAAAAGATTTTTTTTTTGAGTAGTAGTTTTATAGCGATTCATTTGCAATATTAAATTCGTTTTTTTAGGTGGGACTAATGGACTACGAAGATTAAAAAATATTTTTAAGAAAATTAAAAATCTTTAAATACATTTTTTATAGTTAAAATCTTTAAATATCTTGAAAAATACATATCCTCTTAATTTAAAGTTTAATAAAATATGTAGTATCATGCTATGATATTGCTCAAGAGTTAAAGATAAATAGTCACTTATAAATAATTTTTTCTCTTAAATTATTGAGACACATTTTTAAATATAAAACCGTGATTATCCAATTTCATGACGGACAATAACTTGAACAGACAATATTTCAGTGAACATAATCCACAACAAAATATATTTATGGAATGAATTTTGTTATGCCAAATTACAGTTGTACATACAAAACAAACAGCCATATAATAAACTTGGTAAAGAAAAACAAGAAAAGACATACACTCCACTATACTGCTATAGCAAATGGACGACCAATCGCTTGAAATGGAAAACCTATACTCCTGAGTCCTGGCTAGTCTAGATGTGATATTGACGATATGTCGTCAATATTTTTCACGACGTAATTACCGTACAAAACCGGAGGATTTGGACAGCCACTTGACTTGAGCCTTTAAGCGAAGACACACATCTGATCTCTACTTTGTCGTCAATATTTGTCCATCTCTTGATTGCTCCTCCTTTCAAGTTGATGGTTTATCGGACCAAACAAAATAAAGGGAACGTGGTGAAATTTCTGCAAATATTATTTGATATTAGAACCAAATACAACCAGACCAAAGCATGAAGGAAACTGATAAGGTGTGGGAGAGTTTTGGGAATAGTTTGGGCTATCTGCAGCCTGTAAGCAGCGTTTTGTTTAACAGGAGCAGAGCTAATTTTATGCATTAGTTTATGGACAATGGAAGAAGCTTCAGATACATGCACTGAAATGCTAAGTGAGATACACTCAGAGTTTAGATACGGCCTGCAATGGGGAGTAAAACCAGCAATATCAAGTGAGCACAGAGTTGGATTTGGGCACAGAGACAACATATCTTATAGATGTGAGAGAAAATGGAGGTCCGGTTGCTCAAACTGAAATTTCTCAACACATTTTTTCCACATGAATAAAACCAGAGCTACTTTTTTTTTTCTTTTTTCTTTTTGATAAGTAGACCAGAGCTACTTCTACGCATTACTTCATGGACAATGAAAGAAACTTTAGATTCATGCACACAAATGCCAAGTCATATATACAAATATTACTGCATTAATAATAGGGAACAATATATCACACCCCAAGCAAAAAGAAATTATTTTGTGGGAAAAATTTAATGGAAAACAGAAGCATAAAATAAATTTCTGCTATGCAAGTTGGAAAAAAATCAGAGACCAACTCTTTCTGAGGAATTAGTCTCTGAACTTGCCAATGCAATCAAGTCCCCTGGACTTGTTAGAATGAGAAGTGCTACTCTGGCTTCTCTTCATATCCAACTTATAGCTTGACACATAACTTCTCAAAGTCCTGTTTTCTTCCATTAGCCTGTTGACCTGTGCACGAAGATGTTTCATCATTTCCCTCTTCTCATCGTTTCTCCGTGCCAATTCACTCTGATGCATCACATTATCCTCAATGAGCCTGGACAGGTTCTGCCTCAGTTCGTTCCACAATTTCTCACTGCTACTCTCTTGGCTACTTACTTTGAATTCGTAATTGCTCCTGTTCCTGTTCAATTCCATTCCATTTCCAACCTCACCACTTTCTTTAACGCTCCCATGAACGAGGAACTCGGGTTCTTTCTTCAAATCGTTGGATCGATTGCATTGATCGCCATAGTTGGAGGTCTGAGTAATTTGGAGGCTGCCATATGCTTGTGCATTGCCATTGCCAGAGAAATGGGAAGGATTGAGTACTTCTGCGGAGGATAATGAGTTGAATAATGAAGGAGACGCTGTAGGTTGAGGTCTAAAATAAATGAGATTAGTGTTGTGAGTTCTGAGGAGGTCGAACTTTTCTGACAAAGAACGATAAGATTCGTGCAAGTCCTGCAACAGTTTAACGAGTTCGCATCTTCTTTTGTAGAACATCTCCGCTCGCTTAGCAAATGAATCTCCATCTCCTTGTATGTACTTCACAATTATTTTTGTCTTCCTGTCCAAATCTGCATGCAATCACAAACACCACAATAAGCAAGATTTTATGCCCACAATCAAATATCAATGGTTTCAGGAAACAATAATGAATGCCGATAAGGAAAGAGAGACCTGAGAGAGTTGCTTGCAGCCACTGAGACTGATTGGCGTGGTTGTGGCCGTCAGACCACCATGAAACAGTAGGAGGATTATCATTGTTATGATCATTATCATCTTCCATTGGGAATTCGCTTTAGAGAAGGAAAGAAATGAGTCAACAAACCAAATTAAGCAAGCAAAGATGGAAGTTGATAGTGAGTGTTAAACTTCCGAAGACAAAAGACTGAGCAACTTCTGAATGAACTATTTCTCACTCAATCAAGGGGGACCCTCGTTTTCCTTAAAATTCAAAATTATATCCTCCGTGATTAGCTTGTGTTTCAAAACTGTTCCTAATTGCACGGGATGGGATAGGCCTCATTATTCGTCCTCACTTGTAAGTTCAGATGTCCAAGCTTTCAAGTTTTCCAGGTATCTCTCAAATATGAATCGCTTAGGTTCAGATGTTCATTAGTTTATACTACTGATTAAGACTAGACATATGTTATCACTTTCCCCAAAGGCTTCAGCATGTAATTAACTTGTTATAAAACTAGCTTAATTTTGTTGAGTCAACCTAACTGAATTAATGAATAAATAGAAGATGGTCTTTCTTTTCAAAAAGCAAAAAGGTTGGCTTAATTGGTATCCTTTTACTTCGGAGCTGAATGGCCTATGACCCTTTCATCTGAGAAAATAATATCTCCAATATACTCTTATTCCTAGATAGAATCTCTCAAACGGTCACGTAAAACAAGAGATTCATTTTACACTCTGAAGGTCAACACATAATCAGGATATCACCGGAACAGTCTAGCAGATGCAACATATCGTAACATCCGAGTCCGAGGAAAGTACGAGCAAGCCCGTAAACCGTTGGAGAAAAATAATATAGTGATCAATATAGCAGCCAAAAATTCGTGGTCCTTGAGAGCTCAGCGTTCTAGTACTACTAATGGTAGATGGTGTGGTGACAACACCGAATCCTAAGAACGGTAAAACAGAAGCAAAGAACCAATATTGTGAGCAGATAAGAAGACCCATAACAGAGGCCGACCTAAGCACTTTCAGCACCCCCTAACACGGTCTGTTCAATGTATGCGCTCTCCGAAATTATTATCTAGAAACATTCTGTTCTTAGTTCTGTAAACAATTCAAACATTAGGGTTTCCATTAAGACTTGTAACTTCGAATTTACGGCCATTTATCAGGAGAGAGATTATGAGATAATAACTTAATTTTTTGGTCTGCGAACGAATTAAGGAATATGACGTGAGGTAATAAATAGACACACACTAAGAAATGGACAGGCTATCTCTGGTAGCTGTGCATTGGCCTTGACATTTTGCCGATTCCAGGCAGGAAAAAAAATGGTGATCCATCCCCAACTAGGACGGCTTCAACACTATTAAATCCTTAGACAGTTCCTTTTAGTGCATTAAGAAATGTTAAATCACGCTTTCTAACACCTTTACCATCAACTTTAACCATTTCAGCTGTATACTACCGCCGTTTATCCAAATATTATCCATTCCCGAATTTCTCCCCAGTGCTTGTGTCAAAAATAAATCACCGGAACTCCTCACTTCTTTCCTGTTCTCCCCCTTTCTGTTTTTTTCTTTTAAAAAATTCCCATTCTGGAGCTCCTCAATGTGCATTTGTTAATCACCAATCTTACCCACAACTCATTAGTACAACCATGATGGCATGATAGTAGGAAAACTTGATGAAAACTTCCTCAACGCCACCACTTTGGCAGTAGTAAGGTCATCTACTCTCAAACTCACTCCCTTAACCCATAATAAGCCACCACCTCTTGTGGCTCTGCAATCCATTTGATTCGACTAAACCCAATTCCATGGGAGCTCTCCACCGATGCAACTGTCGGTTGTGGCAGACCATGCCAGTCAAGGCTCTCGTTCGGCCCCACACCAGACCATCACAACCAGACAGTTCATCATATCAATTTTACATCTATCTGGATTTAGTTTTAGTAAAAAAGGGATCAGCGAAGGTGAAGTTTATGGTTTAATAGCAAAATCTTGCTCGTTGGCTCTCCGATAAAGCAAAGCAGATGCTTCCACCCTGTGTTATGAAAAAAATAGGTAAGGACAGTGAAAATAGATCAATCAAACAGCGGAAATTTTTTATGAGATTCTTACCAGCCAGGGTAGACTACGAATTTTCCGTTGGACAGAGCCCAATTAACCTGTTCAAAACAATAGATCAAGACTTGGTTGCAAACTGAAAAGCCTCAACATTACTTTCTCACTCTTGTGATAGATGCATCACATATCCAAATAATATTTGCGTTGAATTACTTATTCCATTTATCACTTAATCACATGCCTCTGGCCGAGCATGTATGATACATAATGAAATATGCCTTGAATGTCGAGACTAAATAATAAGTGTGCGGAAAGCCCAAAGAAATGTTGACATTTTCTCAACCATAAGCAGTTCAAAACTAAATGATTCCCCACGGTAGGAATAAATACCTTATCAGTTCCAAGGGAATTGGCAACTACATGCGTAACCCGTTCGTCTATCTGGTTTGTGCAGACAGCACCGAACTGTTCAGCTGTCTGCCAGAGTGGATGCAGGTGGGGGTTAGCTTCTCCAACTGGGAATACTCTGCTAAACACTATACGACAGCCAGCCAAAATCTTCCTCTGCTCTGAGGCAAGGATGTTCCTGACATCTGCCTCGTCCAAGGACTGGTGGTTGAAAAAGTTTTGATGTATTCTCTCTATAACCTATTTCAAGCAAACACAACGATTAAAAACTTTTATGGTTACTCGGGAAAAAAATGTCAGGGAAAGCAGCATTTTGCCTCACCGTCAATGATGATGCCAACGTCCCATCTTCTGGCCTCTCATCATGGTCAATCTCAAGAAGGGAAGGTCCTGGGAGTCCAAATTGTCGTCTACTACAGGGAAAATAAATGTACCTACAGCACAAGATAAATGGTAAAGCAGGCATTGAAACAAAAAATACATGAGTATTCTGATTATGTTAAATGAAGGTCACCTTTCCACAACTATCAAGTTCAATTTGTTATGTGGCCAGACTCGCACGGAATCATCTATTATGACAACAGCCGACTCCATACCCAGGACACCCTCAAGATCTTTACTCTTGGGGACTCTCTCATCACCATCAAAGTAATCTCCATCATCACCCTTGGAGATAACTCGTCCATTGAACAAAACCCCTTTTGGATCAAGCACTTTTGCCATCTCTGTAGCATACAGCTTATTTCCCATTGTGTAAAGATGCAGTTCGTACAGTTTACTAGCCTAAAATGCAGAATTCAGCAATCAGTGCCCATTAAACACATCAATCGTAGAAAAAAAGAAAATAAAACATCCACATTAAGCTTTCTAACTGAAATTACCTTTTCCAAAAAGTTCCAGATCCCAGGCCGCAACTTTGTCCACATTCCCATATGAGGGAAGCGGAAGAGATGTCTGTATGGTTTTTCTCGATCCTGTTCCTCTTTCTTTCTCAACATCTCATCACGCACAGGGTCTACTTCAACAAACTGAAAATATAAACAATAATATATTATTAGGAAAAAGGATTCATTTTTTAGCCATCCAATGGGAAATTAGACACAGAAAGCTTTTGATGCAACAAGAAATTGCCTTTGCTGAATTAAGAAGTGTATGATCTAGATCCAAGACAAGGCAGAGCTTGCGTGCAGAAAACATTTTCTTCTGCTCTTCTATCCTTCTTGCTCTCTCTTTCTGTATAGCAGCTTTTTGGTGGTCATCATAACCCTCAAATAGATGCTCAACATCTCCCCATGTACTCTGTGAGCGAGCACCTACTTCAAAAAAAGAAACAGTCGCAGCTTGATGGTCAGAGCTAAGAATGGCAGGTTTAGCCTCCACTTTGACCGACTTATTTTGCATTTGTTGAGATGCAGAATTTTGAGAACCAACAGATGAGGTTGTGGATGTCTGGGAAACAGATACAACATCAGCAATGTTCATCAAACTCTTGGTAAATGGCAAGGAAATATCTGGTGGGACAGATTGGGAAGGCATAGTCATCATTTCTGCTTGACCCTCTTGCTTCTGCACATTATGGTTGTCACTAGTTCCCTTGGTTGTTGATGTAGGTATCGCATTGGATTTTGACTGTTCAGAACTCATGCTCCCAGCTCTTTGGAGAGAATTATTGTGAAGCACTCGCCGGGGATCCCGTGGTTTCATGCGAATTTTTCCCGATTCATCCTGCGAGGTCTGGGTATCATGAAAAACAACAATAAAACAAAATGCTTATGAAATAAAGTTCAAAAGAAAGTGATATAACTTCCAAAAGAAACATTTCAAACTTCTCAACTGTTCAGAACTGAAAACACAGACCAATGTTAAAGTCACTAAGCTTGCTAAAACGAGTTGATATTATGCATGTCATCCAATCAGAAAAAAAGATTGATATAGAACTTCCACTTCTAGAGCGAAAAGACAACCTAACCATAGAAGGATATAATGCAGAAAATTGCCTAGCGATCAACCCTTCACACAAGCATGAAAATGGCACAAAAAGGTTAAATGATCAAGCACTCACTGTTGTAGCAGTTTGAGAAGGAGCCTGAACTGTTCCGGATGGTCGTACTAAAACTGCTGATGACTGTGAGGTATTCTTCACAGCAGGAACTGCTCCTAGTATTGAATTTGGCATTGAAGTATTTGTTGTAGTTTTTGCAAGATCCGCAAGCTTCTGCTGGGCCTCTGATGCTAGTCTCTGTTGCCGTCCCAGCTTAAGTATGTTAATTAACATTGTTGGATTCACAGCAATATCTTTCAACAAATCAGGAAGGGATGGCATGCTATGTCCCATAACTGGAGCCAGCTCACCTCCAGTAGCGGTACTAGTTCCTGTAATTGGAACCTGTTCATTTCTATATGCAGTACAAGGATGATTCAACCCATTTACTAATCGTCTGGGATCAGATTCTGAGTTTTCTGCAAACTTATTTCTATTTATGGACTGAGGTCCAACAGCATCACGATCCTCCAACCAACCACCACTTCCAGTCATATTTTTCACATCTCTAACAATTCCAGGATTGCCGAATGCATTCTTTTGCCTTTTTAAAGGACCGTCTACAATAGGATACTCAACTGGCTTTTGCTTTCTTGAGCCTAACATTGCTCCCACAGGATCCACTTTAGGCATGTTGTTCACACTAGGTAAGGAACGCTGGTTTTGGTCCAAAGTATTGGCATCACTATTCAAAAATCGAAGCCTAGGGTCCCTGCTTTTTGCTGTGGATTTGACAGTTGAAGCAGACACCGAACTTGGTGGTGCTGTTGTTCTAACAGTGATACTGCCAAGCAGATTAGAACTCTCAAACTGAGGAGGAGAGGGAAAAGCTATTTGTTGCCCCAAATTTGGCAGATTTAAGGTTCTAATGTTACCCACGTTCAATGAACTAGAGATTTCGCCAGCAGTATCACCATCTTCATCCCCAGATTCTTCAGAAGGCGTCGGGCTTGGAAGTCTATTAGTGATAAAAAATGAATTACAGCCAAATTTTTGTTGATAGCTGGAAACAGCTTGAAGTGCATCAGTCTCATAAGGATGCATTTTCGATTCTTCAGCACTGGACACCAATTTAGGTGCAGATACCCCTGACCTAGTAAAACCATCTCTAACAATCATTGGATTATGTACAGGTACCGGAGGAGCTGTTTCATGCGTAGGTGATGGTAGGCTGTCAGCATCATGATCTTTATGAAGATCCAAGAGAGGTAGTAGACCCACCTTACCCTTGAAATTAATCCCTGGTTTAGGAACTTCTAAAAAAGTATTTGGCTTGTTATGAGAAAAATAATCTGCACCCGGAGATAACATATTCACCATAGCCGATTCGGAACCTGCACTTCTAGCTAATGTATCTTTGTTATTGTTATTCACCCCATCATAGACATGTGCTTCCTTGTCCTTCTCCCCATCTTTGGCACTTAATGAAACTTTGGAAGACTCCAAAGAAGCAATTATAGCCTCCATCTGGGAGAGACAAAAACATTTTAAGTATTCATATGATCTCATGCATAATTGAACAAGAAAAATCTATTGAGAACCATACCTCTTTGATCTGATCCTTGTTTAAAAAAGGAGGATCATGGATATTTACAATGGAAAGAATCCTGTAATGAATAAAAGAAGAAAGGAACTATAAGACATTGTTGTATTAGTGACATTCAAAAACCAATAATAAATAAGATCACAAATGGGAACCTAGAAAAAACGTCTTTATTGTGTTCCTTTAAGTCATGTTTCATCGAGGCAAAAACCTGCAACGAACAACAGCAGAATCTTTACCAAGTGCGGAAACAGCATTGTGAACTAAAGTGAGAAAAGTAAATAACAAGTACCAAGCAACCTCCAACTATAAAGATTATGGGCGTCTCACCATGTTCAGAGTTCGAACAGCACTCAATAGCAATTGAACAAGAGCATCCTTTGTGGGAATGTTATTTTGCTTGGTCACTTCCCGAAGGCTCTCAAATGTGCCATGAAGTTTCGAGCAAACAGCATCAAATGATCTACAATGAACAAAACCCAACAAACAAAACAAGAAAATCAAAAAATCTGATACGCCATTATCGCATAACTTGACGAATCAGTTCCAGAAACCACAATCTGAGCTGAACAAAGTCACTTACTTCTCAGCTTCACCCACAGTAACACTTTGCAAATCTTGTTCAATTGACTTCACTTTCTTCTCTAACTCTTCTGAACCATCGACATTCATTTCCACACCATTCGAATCCAAGTCAATCTCACCCTCTTCCAACTCCCCTTCTTCTTTCTCCCCATCCATCTCATCAGCGGAAACGTCAATTACAACTTTATTGCTGCTATTGACG
>CAODLS012690624.1:0-10597 GCA_948243855.1 Flueggea neowawraea
ATCAACAGGAGAAGGTCTTGATTATTCAGTCATAAAGCCAGGCATTGCTGCAGACCTGAAATTTGGCGGTTGTGGTTCATATCCAAATCTGCCATGGGTATCTACCACAGGAACTGGCCCGAATGGCAAAACGATTTCAGGTGTTACTTACAGATTCAGTGCAAATCAGATCAGAATAGTCTGTGCTTGCCATGGTTCACATATGTCCCCTGAGGAGTTTGTTCGGCATGCAAATGGAGAGAGTTTTAATGCAGATGATGGCAGTGGTTTGGCAACATTTCCAAGCAACAATCCCGCTGCCTCTGCTCAGAGCTGATCAGCATCTTCATCAGAGTACAGTAAACTTATCACCATCTTCATCAGAGTACAGTAAACATTGACATGTCACCGAGGATAACATGGCCATGACTCTGCCATCTGTGAGATTATCCCTTGCTCTCTTGGTATGCTTATGTATGTTTGCTTTTGTCAGATATCTTAGCCACTGCAATCAAGATATTGTAGGTGTATTTAATAATATATATCTAGCATCATCCTTGACCAATACTAATGTTGAAGCATTCCATTTTGAAACCTTCTTGTGTCCGAGTGCAATTTTCAGCACTTGGTGAAAATGTGCTATCACTGATGTAGATTATGATATTTCTGTTGCATCAAACAGTAGGGTTTGAACTCATGGCATCATTCAGTGATTCGGATCTAATACATCACTTGGTAGATATTTTATAACGGTTGTACAGTTTCTTTCCAGTTTTTGCTCAAAGATTTGTAGAATGTTCAGGTAATCAGGGAACTTCTGACCAGTTGTGGATCTATTTCGTACAATATTTTCCGTAAGCATATAACAGTGAGCTGTAGAGATGAATATAAGTGTCTCGCATTGGGTTGAACTTGCAAGACAATTCAGGTTTGAGATGCAGAGCACTTCATTTTTGTGATGGTTCTGCTATCCATGTGCAGAAGCAACTAGTGAAGGCCTGAGAGTTTTACTGATTCTGCAAGTGGTGGATTGCAAGTTTTAACTTTCTGATGAAGGTGGTGATCAGTTATGACCCTTACTATGTCTACGCAGTATACAAAGATTAACGTTCTACAGCAATTTCGGGGAGCCCTGATTTAGGGTTATGGAAGAGTTTTATGGGCGATGTTGAAATGAGGAGTTTATATATTTTTAGAGGGTCTCCTATTCGTGCCCGTGCCATGTGGTAGGCACTGATTGGGTGGCGCATCTGCATAGTAGTTCACGCGACGACTCGTAGCACAATTCCAGGTACTGAGGGCCGGGGCGGGGGTGCGGTAGCCTTTGGCTACACTGGAGTGTATGGTGGTGATATGTTGCGGATTGTCCGGGCAGTTGTAATGCTCAGGCTTGGCTTGATATATAAGAGCTTGTTTATGTTCGATTCGATATATTAACGAGCAAAAATTAAAATAATTTTTTAAATTCATTATTGTAGGTGTCAATCCGGCAAATAAAATGTTAAAAAAATAATTGAGTACAACGATGAATAAGGTTAATCTATAAAGATCAATAAAAAATTGTTTATTTGCAGAGATCACAAATAAAATTTAATTGTAGAAAACAAATAAAGCCGAAATTGTAAAGAAAGCAAAATCAAAGTTCGCAAGTGAGGCAATAAAATGCAACAATTCAGATGTAAGAAATTCAATAGTAATAAGAGTTTAGTCAATATATTTTTCTGCCCAATTCAACGAATTGATAATGAACACTAAAAATAATTGTTGAGTATTTGAATAGATAAGGTTATAGCTAGTTGTGACGTATAAACTACTTCTCTTACCAACTAAACAATTCCATTTAATGGAAGCAATAAAAACTGAAGAGACCTTCGTGCTACCAGTGAAATCGAAAATGTAATAGATCATTTAAATTAAATTATTCAATTTCATAACAAAATACGATGTGCAATTACAAATATACAAGTTATTCGATACCTATGCTAAAATCAATGAGAAACACTATTTGGTTCTAACTAGCAGTATCATTATGTCAATCAATCCCAAATTGAACAATCAACACAATAATAATAAGTCAAGAAAATAAGTCAAGCACATAAATACACAAAAATCTCACTACTTAATTAGATTGAACCTTGAAAGTACCCTGACTAAGTAGTTGTTTAGCTACTCATATCATAGACACCCAAAATACAAAGAAAATAGTTGTTGGTTCGTTCCGTCCTGATTTGTAATGTAAAAGATGCTAAACAAAGAGTTTAAAAAAGTATTTATCCTTTATCCAAATTCTAATCTTACTTAAAATTCAATAATAATTAAAAAAATCCTAATTAATTCTTTTAGAGAGTAAAAGTAGTAAAAAGGCCTTCAAGTCATCCCTGACACATCAGATTTAGTTGTACCTACAATATGGTCATGTCGTATGCAAGTTGAAATCCACACTTTCTCTTTTCACGCCAAAATTACCCAAGTTCTGCCACTTTTTCTTATATCATCCCCTAAAACACAAGAAAACAAAAACCAACGTAAAACAAATAAATTATAACAACTTGAACACGTAAATTGATGCAAAACAGACATTGAAAACATACTAATAATACACACTGACAATTATATAAATAAGTTAAATTTGGACAAAAAAATATATAAGGGTAACCACACAAAGATTAGAAAGATTAAATTTGGGACATTATTAAGAAAGATTTTTGCACAGCAGTATAGCTTTTCTTTACTTCTGGTCAGATTACTCTATGGTGGAACTCCAGTCTCATGGTCTTTATTCCAAAGGTCAATGAAGCCATCACAATGGATCAATTTCGCCCTATTGTGCTAAGCAATTTTTGCTACAAGGTTAATACTAAAATTTTGGCAAACCGTCTTTCTTTGGTAGCCGTGAAAATCATTTTTCCACATCAGTTTGGTTTCGTTAAAGGGTAGAGAATTGTGACTGCATTGCTCTGGCTTCAAAGGGGGTGAACTTGTTAGACAAGAAATGCTTTGGCGGGAATATGGCACTGAAGATTGACATTCGCAAGGCTTTTGACATTGTCAAATGGCCTTTCCTTTTTGAATTCCTTGATGTTTTTGGCTTCTCTTTACAATTTAGGGATTTCATTTTGGAATTGTTCCTAATAACTAAACTCTCTATTTCTTTTAATGGGCAATCCTAAGGGTACTTTGGTTGCTCCAGGGGAGTTTGACAGGGCGATCCTCTCTCTCCATTGCTTTTCTATCTTGCCAAGGAATTCTTGAGTAGATACATATCGGACTTGGTTGAAAATGGTCGACTACAACCAATGAACTGTGCTAGTGGCACCAATTTTGTAGTCATCTACTTTATGCTAATGATGTGCTTTTTTTTTACAAGGGCAACGATGCATAATATACACACCTTCTCGGAGCTCTTTGATATGTATGGTGCTATGTCGGGGTAAGTGGTTAACTGGGTGAAGTGTAATATTTATTTTGGCAAAGCAGTGACAACACGGAGGTCTATGATATTGACGGCTGGGCTGTTGACTTTGGTTTTGATGATGACATGCATAAAACATCCATGAAAGTGGTACAAATGTGTAGAGAGTGTGAATTCCACCATAAAGTACAAAGAGAAGTTGATTTGGGCGAACAATGCGCGTACATGGCTATCTACGAACGTTGATGTATGCAAATATGACAACAAAGTACGTTGAAGTGAAACCAACACACGTACATGTGAAGCAAACCTTTCTGGAATTGATGTTATTGATCTACACACATAGATGAGGCACAACGCACTTTGACGAAGGATCAGATTGATGAGGAGAAGACTAAGGCATGTCAAGGCATGTTGAGAAGAATTGAAGGCGCGTAGAAGAGAAAATATGCAATCTTTAAAGAGTTATTCTATGCACGTAGAAGAGAGTGCAACGCACGTAGACAAAGATGAGCTGGACTAGCTGACAAAATCAAGATGCTCCTTGGAAATTTGAATTTGAATATTCTCTAAAAATTTGAATTTGAATATTCTCTAACATAAATCACGTGAAGAATCAGATGTGCAGTCTTTGAAAGAATGACTACACATGTAGACAGAGGAATAATGCATGTAGCAAGCCACTGGGTAAAAATTGCATATTCTGAAAATTCAAGCAAGGCACATAGAATACAGTGCAAAACACGTAGAACTCAAGATCAACATACATAGAAGAAGAGCTAAGCATGTAGATGCTGATTCACACAAGGCAATGACCAATGTAGTTCTACCAATGCACACAGACCTGCATATAAAGCACGTGGAACTCAGTTAGTATTAAGAATTATGCACGTAGATGGTGGCTACGCACGTAGTAAAGGGTGACGTCATTTAAATCATAATTTTCTATTCACTCACAACGGCTATTTCCTTAAGAGTGGCTATAAATAGACGTTCCATATTAGAAGAGAAACAAAAGAGACTTTTGCCAAAGTTTTCTATCCACCTTCTCTCTTATCTTCTCATTTTATACCCATTTGAGCTGTTTATTGCAATTTGATTATTGGGTTGTGGTGAACCTAAATTGGGTTGAAATTTATTACAAGTAAGGTTGTTTGCTTGGAGTGTTTAGGTTTTCTTGTTGAGCCTTTGAAAAATAAGAGTGGTTTCTAGTTAGCCTTAGAAAATTAGAGATTTGGTTTGCTTGTTTTATCATTAAAACAAGGTGAACGGTTTTCTAGTTGAGCCCATAAAAACTAGGGATTTGGTTTTCATGTTTTGTCCTTAAAACAAGGTAAACGGTTTTCTTGTTGAGCTCGTAAAAACAAGGGTTGTAAATTGTTTGCCTCCACCCACAAGTGAGAAAGTTTAGTGGATTCAAATTCTCTAGTGAGCTAGAGGAGTGGACGTAGGTCAAGGAGAACCGAATCACTATAAATATGGGCTTTGATTTTCTCTCTCCCTTACTCTCTTTACTTTGCATTATATTTGCTTTACATTAATTTTGAATTGGTTGTTTTATTGCTTCCATGTTTTCACTTTGATTTTGTTTGAAGAAAACTTTGTTATTTGGTTTAGTTTGCAAAAGTTTTCAACAAAGTTTTTAAATCTCTAAAACTCCAATTCACCCACCACTTGGAGTGTCATTCCATTGTATATTGGGACCAAAACTGTGTTTATTTTGTGTTTTACATGGGCTAAGATTAAAAAGGGCAACAATACCTTTTCTTTATTTGGGTGTCCCTCTTTTCTTCGGTGCCCCTAAGCAGAAGTTCCTCTAACCTATTGCTGACAAAATAGCTAGTAAATTTAGTTACTGGAAAATGACCTTTCTCTCTATGGCAGGTCTACTTGCTTTGGCGGCTTCTGTTATTCAAAGTTCCCTGCTTCATTCTTTTGTTGTGTACAGATGGCTAAAATAGCCGGTGATAAAACCAAAGAAGCAGATAAAAAATTTTGTTTGGACTAGATCCACTATTCAGTCTAAACTCATTATGGTGCCTTGGTCAATCTGCTGCACTTCAATCATGGAAGGGGCATTGGGTTAAAGGACTTTGCCTTGCTGAATATGGCTATGTTGGGATCCCTTGGTTTGAGGCTTTTATCAAAGTCTGCTCCGGCTTTGAGGGTGCTTAAGGCACAATTTTTTACGCCCTCTAGTCTGCCTTGGCGGACTTACTTTTTCTATTATGTATGGAATTCCCTACGGTACATATATGAGGAAGTGAAGGGCCACTCTTTCTGGCTTCTCACTGAGAGTTCTGAAAGCAAAGGTTTTGGTCCTAATAAGCAATGAAATGGCACTTCAAGAGGGGAGTGAATTAGAGTTTTAAAGATTTTAAAAATTTGTTGAAAAACTTTTGCAGATCAAAGGAAATAACAAAGTTCTTTTACAAACAAAATTAAAGTTAAATGGGAAGCAACAAAATCACCAATTCATAAACAAAATAAATTAAATACAAGGTAAATTAAAGGGAGTAAGAGAGAGAGAAAATAAAGCCTCAATTTATAGTGGTTTGGTCCTTTTGACCTACGTTCACTCTCTAGATCCACTAAAAATTTTCAATCCACTGTCTTCCTCATTTTTGAGTGGAGGGAAACCGTTATACCTTGTTTTTACGGGTTCAACAAGAAAACAATTACACACTTGTTTTTTAGGGCTCAACAAGCAAACCGAATCCCTAGTTTTTGCAGACTCAACTAGAAAATCGTATCCACTTGTTTTAGAACAAAACAAGTAAATCAAACCCCTAGTATTTGGGGATCAACTAGCAAACCAAACCACTAATTTTTGCGGGATTAACTAGCAAACCATTCCACTAGTTTTCTAAGGCTCACTAGCAACCACTTTTGTTTTTCTAAATCTCAACAATGAAACCTAACTACTCCAAGCAAATGGCCTTACTTGTTACAAAA
This sequence comes from Flueggea neowawraea, assembly GCA_948243855.1. Lineage (NCBI taxonomy): Eukaryota > Viridiplantae > Streptophyta > Magnoliopsida > Malpighiales > Phyllanthaceae > Flueggea > Flueggea neowawraea. The sequence goes on from CAODLS012690624.1 coordinate 6,347, forward strand.
TCAACTGAAAGATATAGTAAAAACAAACTCACACAAACCCAACAGTAAATGCAAGTGAATAGCTTAAATGGGTTAGAAAGATAAAGATGAGAGATAGAATGAATAGAAAGTCTTAGAAAAAGTATCTCTTGTTTTTCTCTATATGTCTTTCTGCTCAAAATCGTCTATTTATAGTCACATGTAAAAATATAGTCGTTGCAGCCTTGAAATAGCCGTGGAGAGATAAAACAAATTATGTCCAGTAATAATGTCACCTTTAGCTACGTGCGTTGTTTTCCCTTTATGCGCATAGTGCATTGTTCTATCTGAGTTCTGCGTGTGTTGATAGCAAGTCTACGTGCATTGTAAGAACTTCATTGGTCTCGGCTTTGAGTGGATCAATATCTACATGCGTTCTTCTTATTCTACGTGTGTTGATCATTCTTCTATATGTGTTGATCACACTTCTTGAGGAACATCTCAGATTTATCAGATAGTCCAGTTCATCCTCGTCTACGTGCATTGCACTTTGTTCTACGTGTGTAGTTAAATGCCATTTCAAGATTACAACTTTAATCTGCACATGTATCAGATAGACAAGCAATGGAGGATGTTCACTTCCTTAAGGAGTCCTCAAATGTCTGTATCTGGAGGTATGATGCTAATGGCAAGTTTACTGTTAAAAGTTTTTATCAGTTGCTGAATGGCATCCGAGACATTGCACATTGGAACAAATTTATGTGGAAATGATACATTCCTCTATCACGGTCCACTGTGGGTTGGAGAGCTTATCTTGGTTATCTACCCACTGAGGAAAGGCTTCTCTTTCCCTTCTTGGTGCTCTCTTTACAGTGAGTCAGTAGAAACACTTGATCACTGTTGGTAATGTGTTGGGTCACCAATCAGGTTTGTCATGCTATTTCTTCTATGTTTGTTGTTATAGTCAAAACAAATAGCACTATTAAGTCTCTTATTCTTGCCATTATGAATGTCACTCTGAGCTCACAGTTAAAGGCTTTCTGGAATGTTGCCATGGACAGCTCATAATAATGCTATTTTTAATGAATGACATGTCACTATGTATAATTTGCTTCGCATTTTATGGAAAAGTATAAAGGAAGCAAGTGCCTTCAAAATTGGTTGTATGAGTGGCACATTGGATGAACTGTTGTTGTTTCGGAATTTTGGAATTGCAGGTATTTCACTGAAGGCTCCTAAGATTATTCTTGCTATCTGGCGGTCTCTGCCACTTAACTGGGTCAAAGTCAACACGGATGGTTCTGCTCTAGGTGTGCCTGGTCCCTCTAGTGCGGGTGGAATTTTCAGAACCTCCAAAGGCTTTTCTAAGGGATCTTTTACTTTCTCTACAGGTACTAATTTTGCATTTATTTCTGAGCTCAGAGCTTCCATGTTTGCAATTAAAAAGGCAGCTGAATGTGGTTGGAGTAACTTACGGCTGGAGTGTGATTCCACATATGTGGTGCATCTTTTCCAATCCAGGACCTTGGATGTGCCATGGAGTTGTTAGCTAGATTGGACATATTGTCTTGGTCACCTCATTCAGATGTCAGTTGTGGTGTCTCACATTTTCAGAGAGGGTAATTGGATTGCATATGCACTGGCTAATTTTGGTGCTCACAATTCTGGATTTCATTGCTGGCAAAGTTTCCCCAATTATTGTCATTCTTTTTTCTATGATGATTTTTCTTCTAAGGAGGACTACCGATTTTCGTAGCAATTTTTTCTCTTTCTTATATCTGTACCAAGTTTTATTTCTTCTTAATAAGTTTTTGGAGCAAGGGAATATGATGCAGGTGCTATTGGGGTACCAATTTAATTGAGATGCTATGATGCACCATTAATTCCTTACCCTCCAGCATTTCATTAAAAAACCGCACAATTGTTCTTCGAAAAATGCCATATTCATTCATATCCACATACTATCTATAGTGTATACAAATAAAATGTGTTATTTCGGAACCGCGTGTATTTCTGTCGCCACGCCTATAATAGTTTGAGAATAAAAATAACGGGACAATCTATGAAAAAGGAAAAATAAAAGGGCCATGACGTGTAATTTTCTCTAAAAATCAAGTTATACCAATGAACAAACTTATTTTGAACAAAATACCAACGAATAAACTGTATATACCATAGATGTTTCCTTCCTCTAAAGCCGCCAGCATAATTGTGGCAATAAATTATGCAGAACCCTGTTCTTACCATTCATTTTTAAGTTCTGGAACCTCATTTTTAATGATCTTGCGACTCGTGGAGCCATCAAAAACCTGACCCAAACCCTTTCAATATTATCAAACTGAAGCAGTTGTGATGTTTTTCTTTGGTTTAAGCAAACTCTAGAAAAGAACAAAACGGTACAAACGTGTAAGAATAGCCAAAATGCCTTATTGGGGAACACACGTATTATCTGTACTGTCATTTTGACTTCCCAAGTGTTTGTCTGTCACGTGCCGTCTTCGGAAACACCGCCGGGTTTACTGTGAAAATGTTCATTCCTCACAGCTAGGTTTCTAAAAAACGAGTATCAACTAAATGCGAGGCAATGAGTAATGTGTACATTTGTTCTACCGAATTAACATGAATCGTGTTCTTTCATTCTTCCTCATTCCTTGGCTTTGACCAAGGCTTAGATTTGCTTTGTCATTTTGTCCACAAACATGACATTAGCAATATTAAAATAGTTGTTATAAATTTTTGTACTATTTCATTACCTAAACGTTGTTATTGTGCTCTTGACAATTAGATTCATGAATCTTTCCATTGTTAAGAAGAGAATAAATAGGTTGTAAGACTTTACGCATATATTGAAACTTGATTTGTATCTAACATTTAAAAATCAAATATTGAATTCTTGATGAGTTGACCTAAAATACTAATGACCTACAATTCCAGTGCTAAAAAATTGAGAGTTCAATTTGTGGTGAAACAAAGCATCACTCGTCAAAAAACTAATAAATGGCAGATTCTGTGAAGGCTTCGTTAATGACATTATTTAATGCCAATTTGCAACGTTTGCGAGCTGAAAAGAAAATCAGAACAAAGTGTTTTGTAATGTCTTGAAATTTTATAGATTTTAGTCCAGATTTATGCATGCCTTGATGATGGCCTATGCAGTGAGATCATCCATATACTTACACAGCAGATTAAGCATGGATTCAACTCATTGACTTTATTAGTTTTCTTAAACAACTAACATTGACTTTAAAATTTCGTAGAAAAAGACCATACATTTGCTTATTCACCAAGAAAATTGAAAATGACAGAGAAAGAGAAGGATTGGGGCCGCAGATTTTCACTGGGAGTTCAAGATTGAAATTGTCAAATGTTTTGATGAAGAATCTGTATGTGCATGCAGAGAAATGATAAGTTTTAAATCATTTTTGTTAGTGATAGAATTTGCTCAAAAAAAAAAACAGAAAGAACTGTAATTTTGAAGATTGGATGTGATTGAATTTTCTTTGCAATGTATATGGATATTAATATCAAGTTGGAAGTCAGAGACCATACTTGTGGACAAGACTCCCCACCTTGTCATCACTACTGAATTTCTAAGTCATGAAACATACACAATATTATAAATTGCTGCAATATAAAAATGGTTTATCAAATTAGAACAGACACAAAACAGCCCAAGTAGCTGCCAAATCAGAGAGATGCCATTTGGGAAGATGACATATTTAAAGGCAAATTCATAACAAATACCATTTCGACACAGCTTCTTTTATTTTATGATAAAAAGAAGCTCTATAAGCAGAAGACAAATATTTCTTGCTTTCTGCAGAACTTTGAAGCTCTCTGGTATTCAGGTTTATGAGATTCTTGTTTTCTCTTCTTCCCATGAATCATTCTATCCTGCTTATTCTGCATCTCCTTTTAATGCTTTTCCTCATCGAAGCTCAATCTACCTTAGCTACAACAGATGAATACACACCAGATGTTGTCTCTAAGTTTCAACCAACTCTTGCTTTTGTTATTGGAATTCTCTGCATAATGTTTGCTGTAACTTTACTCCTCCTCCTCTACGCGAAATTCTGCCATGGCGAGGCTGCTACTCAGGTTGATATTGGTCCTGGACTAGTCTGGTCAGCGTCAAGATTTTCTGGAATTGATAAGACAGTGATTGAATCACTTCCTTTCTTCAGATTTTCTTCACTTAAAGGGGCAAAGGAAGGACTAGAATGTGCAGTCTGTCTATCGAAATTCGAAGACGTCGAAATCCTGAGGCTGCTTCCTCAATGCAAACATGCCTTT
>CAODLS012690710.1:0-15762 GCA_948243855.1 Flueggea neowawraea
CCACTCAGCAGCTTGAGGTTTAACCTTCAAAAGCACATAGAAAATATAAATTTTGAATTAATAAATATAAAGAAATAAAATCTCACAATTAAATTTAAATTCAATTAGTACCTCAATCAATTGTTGCCATACTTCAGGTTCAGCTATGAACATTTCATTTGTTGGATCCTAACCAAATCCACTCATGCCATTTTTGAAAATGTCATAGCATGCAAACCATTTCTTTTTCATATGTTCCATCCGATTTTGAAGTTTGTCTTTGTCAATGTGTTTATCAGGAAATTTCTCCAACAATTCTTTTAGCATATTGTCAAACACATGTGATCCATTAACTCTATTACCATATACATTGGCAATTACTCTTACTTGTATTTGCATTTCCTGAGTTCAAATCCTTCTTCTTTGGAGGCATCCTTTGCGACAATAATAAAATAACAAAGAAGATATTATAATTTATCAATTTAACAAGAAAATAGTTGCTAGCACACTCCTACAATCAAATGAAAAATAAACAAGAAAACTAAAATGGAGAAGTACATCAATTTATTAAAAAATTAGTTGCTAACATTGTTCAACCTTAAATGAAAAATAAACAATATAATAAAATGAAAATCTAATATCATGTAGTGTAATCCAATCACATAAAAACTGTTATAGAATCCCTAATAAACTCTCCCTTATGTGTCTCCTCACCTTTATCTATATTACAATTACAATTTTCTTCTGAAACATGTCTTTTCCAAAGTTCAACATCAACCTCATCTAATAGTTTTTCATTTGGATCTACACCCATCAAGTAGTTATGCAAAATACAACATGCCACTATAATTTTATTTTGAGTTTTAATACCATATTTAGGCTCTATTGCATTTGTAACAATTGGGAATCTCTTCTTTAGAACACCAAAAGCACGTTCAATTGCATTTCTCAGAGAAGAATGACGATGATTAAATAACTCACATGCATTTCTTGGAGGATTTCGTGAGGACTCTTTTAAGTGATATCATACTCCTCTATAAGGTGTAATAAGACCATTTCTTAGCATAAATCCAGCATCAACAAGATAATATTTTTCTAAAAAAAATATTGAAACTTGTCATTAAATCACTTTGACATTTAATGCATTCATATTATTTATCTTATATATAATATTGTACATATCTTCTGGTATATTTAAGGATATGCTCTGGTTAAAGTATTTTTTATTATTCTTGAATTAGATGTTGTTCCTTCCCACCCAGTTAAGACAAAAGTAAATTTCAAGTTGAATGTACAAGCAACCAAGACATTTTGTGTTGGATAGTCTTTCCTACCACAATGCCTAAGAGCTTCAACAAAAGAAACTTTATCACGAATATGTGTTCCGTCAATTGTTCCAACACAATCCTGACATATATTACTTATAAGTATTTTATATTAAAATACATATATATAAATCTAAAAATTAACTAAAATAAAATTATTTTGTTACCTTAAAATATGGATAAAAATGGGTGATGTAAAATATTTCTAAAGGAACTTCATCGTATCTGCTAAGTTGTTTGAGAAACTTGTCCTCTAACTCTGCCATAGCACTTAAAGTTATGAAAATGACGAATCTAAGTTCACAGTTAGTAACATTATGCCCCAATAAGTAAAGTGTCTTTGCCAGTTGTTCTTCCGCACAGACTCGTAATGTCAATCTTAGTCCACCTTCTTTAACTAAGAAATCACATAATCTTATAAAAGCTGCAAAACTTATTCTAATGATACTTTGTGACTTCTCATCAGTTAGAAATTGTTTCAATAAATTTAACCTTATTTTATCCGCTTCCAACCCCACAGCTAGATAGATTTTGTCTTTAAGTTTGTGTTTTGACAATCTAAACCAATACGTAACGATGCATACAACTCTTATTACAGTTAGGTGATGAAGTCGTTGCAATTTTAGAAAAAATATTGTCGCTAATGTTTCAATCATCCATCTCTAATTAAATCACAATAGTATTGATAATAAATATATAATCATTAGGGAACAAAAGAATTAAACAATATATAAAACAATAAAAGCATCATATTTTTTGGTCTGAAACAAAAGCATCAACTGCTTCTCAATTTAGCTTCAAAAGCAATAATATTACGAAGGTATAAAATTTTGATTGCTAGCATAACAAAATCACATTCACAGAACATGCCATATATATAGATACATATATATATATATATATATATATATATATGTATATATATGTATGTGTATATACATATGTATCATATGTATGTGTATACATATATCTATATATATGTACATATACATGTATATGTATACATATGTACATATATATGAAAATCAACTAGACATATATATGTATACATATATATACAATGTATACATATATATGTATGTATATGTATATATATATGAAAATCAACATAGACATTTATCTGAAGAAAATTTTTCTTTAATCCTGCAAGAAACAAAACATTCATATGATAAGACAAATTTTAGATTGCACTAATCAAACGAAACTACTTGAATGACATGAAGAAAATAGATCAAAACACATTCATCCCATTACCACTACAATATGTCCACGCATATGCATTATAGAATTTTTAAAAAAAAAATCAAAATAGATGTTGATGCTGATCTTGTTATATGGTTGAGGTTGAGAGAGGGGTTAAGAGAGCCCATGGATAGAAGAATAAAAGTCAGGGTTTCTTCTTTTTGCTTTTAACTATCGATATAAGGTTAGGTTATTTAAATAAGAAGGTAGTTTTGGGTTATTGGATTTTAATAAGGACAACAGAGGGAAAAAACATATTATTACATTTTGGTCTATTGTCTACTCCCCAAATTAGAGTGTAAGAAAAATGGGGTCTTTCAAAGGAATAGATGAGTAAGTATACTCCTACTTATACTTCCATTAAAATGCAAACATCTCTCTTAAATAAGGATAAGTAGCTACTCTTCTCTTAATTACCCTTCATTTTCCTTACTTACACCCCATCCAAACAGAACGTCACGGGTTTGGGAGAGAACTTGAAACGACAAATTGAAAAGAGAGAATGAAAACCAAAGTGAAAAGCCAGAAAGTAGATGGAACAAAAACGAAAGTGATATAACTAATAGGAAACCACAACAATGATAATTTGTTTTGACATAAACCCAATATAATTCTACAATTATTTTGACGGTAAACTCAACTTAGTAATAATAAGATGGTAATAATAAGATTAACAAAAGTCAAGTGTCAATTAATTAAAGATTCACTTGGCAAATGCTAATGAAAACTCCGTAACTTTTATACATATATATTGATATTGATATGTGGAATAGGTGAAATTTAAAGTTTAGGGGTTAATGAGATATCAAGTGAAAGGTCAGGGAGCTAATTCTAGGTTTTGGCCCTTTCCTGAATTATTTATTAATTCAAACATGGTAGCTATTGAGCAGTGACGTCATGTATGATGTATGTATATCCATCTCCTCTACAACTCCAACTATTTTTATGGAAAAACAGATACAATATATTTATGAGTAAATATTTTGTTTGTGTGAAAAGATATAGGATTTGTTTAGCAATCATAATATATAGCATCTTTTATACAGTATATAATATATTTTATATAATTAATTTTATAAAATTTTTTTGTTATTTCTCTAATTTTTTATTATTAACTCATCACTAATCATTATAAAAATTACTAAATATGTTATATGTTTTACCTTCCAAATAAATACATATTTTTTTTTATTTTCAAGATTATTATTGACTAATTAAGAAATAATTACTTTAAAATGTTGTTCCATAAAAAATATAATATAATACATTTCTACTTTTTTATATTCAATATTTTATATTCTATAAACTATACTATACGCCTTCTGTTATTTTTAGTAAGCACAATTTTTTAATACAAATATTTATTGTCTATTCTATAAAAGGAAAATCTCACCGCAAATTAGAGAACAAAATGGAATATCAAAAATCAAGAGAGTCAAAGAGTGGCATAAGCGAAGAGTAGGAATGTTTGTGCAGGTGAACATGCAATTTATTGTTTTTTAGTAACTATCTCTTTAATTTAATAAATTATTCACTAATTTGTTTAAAGCCACCGAAGAATAAGAAATCCTGTTTTCCCCCCTCAAATTTATCTTGTCCCCATAAATGGTCAAAAGAATAAATTTTATAAAGACAACACTATCATTTCACAACCAAAGATTTATACGCAGACCTACACACAGCCAGCCACACACAAAGCTTGGACGCAGGTCTGAGAACAGAGTTCCTCTTCCTTACCATCTCTCTCTCAACGTAAAAATGGCCATTCCCTCTCCTCTTTATTCCTCTGTGAGTCTCTCTCTCTCTCTCTCTCTCTCTCTCTCTCTTACTTTCAAGTGTTGTTTTTTCTTTTATTGAGCACACATCCATGTTTGTTGGGAATATATTATTAAATTCTGTGCTATGTCATTGAGGTGGAGAAGCGATAGAAGGATAAACCCTTTTTTTTTTCGGGGTTTTTTTCTTGGTTGTTTTTAACGGCGATGCTTATGTACCTAGTTTGGAGTCATTCTTCCTATCTTGGATTTGTTTTCTGGTTATCTTCTTGCTCAGCTAATTGGATGTCTGTTATTTGGCTTAGATTTCTCTTTCATTGGAGCAGGAAAGTATTTAACAAGTTATTGCTTATTATGTTATGTGTATTTTCAGAGAGAATTTGCTGCACATTTCGGGATTGTGGAACTTGTGATTCCTAATGTTAAATAAAGCTAATTGAAATTGTTTGTAAATTCTAGTGTTTCATTTATTCTTGTCTTCATGATAGATCCGAGGGAATTGAAGGCATGGCATTGAATTTTGTTTCTCAAAAATTGAAAAATGTCATTGAATTTGTTTTCATATGAACAATTTTGAGATTTATAACGAGTGGAAGTGCCAAGCTTCTACTGTTCTTATGGTGGATGGGATGGACATGGAGGAGTACTTGAAAATTACATGTTTCACTTTTAATTGTTTAATATGATGTAGTTAAAAGCAAAATTTACCCAATAATACAGGTCGCCATGAACAATTTTGTGACAATGTGTAATTGTTTTATGTAATTTACTTAGTGATTTACTTTCATGAAGGAAAACTTTATCTTGATTGTTTTTGTAACTTTTTGCTAACATATTCCTTACTGATCTTATCGGCTTCTTTTGCAGGGTTGACGTTTCTTCCTATGCTTGTTCACTCAGTTACCTTCCCAAAGTGCGGGATAATTAGAGCTTCAAGTTTCTCTAAGAAAGAACATCATTTTCCTGTGGTAACACCATGGAGCTTCTTCTTTCAGCCTGCACATGTGGATAACCACAAGCTAAATAGAAATAAGAATATTAATTTTCAAACCAAAGGTAGGAAAACTTAATGTTATGAATTGTTGGATTGCAATAACATTAATTGGACGAGAATAGCCTTTAAATGAAATGAGGTTATATATGGCCTTGATTTTGATTCCAGCACAGAAAGTTGATTATTAGTTTCTAAAATTCTTTTGTTGATTTACTATGTCAGGTTTAGAACATCAAAATATATTTTCTCAGACCATGGATAGAACTCAAAACATAATGGCTGTAAGTGATCACTTGCAAGAGTTGCCTCTTTCAACCTCTTATGAAAATGCCATGGAAGCACTTTCCTCACTTATTACCCGCCAGAAACGAACAGACCGTTCTCCAGACATTGTTAAATATGATAAATTAGGCAGAATGCAGATGTATCTTAAGGTAAGACTCCTAAAACTCTCCCAGCTTATTGGAAAGGGAATTTTATACTCATGTAGAATTCTTCTGTTCCTAAGTGAAGTCAATCTCTGCCTTCTATGGCATTATGCCTTCTCTTTTTTCTGTTTGTCGAACTTGAAGTTGAATCTCCATGCTTTGTTTATTTCATCGAATATCATTATATATTGCAAATGTGAGGCCTGATCTTTCCTATTTAATTTACAAAAATACTGATTGAAACTTCATAGAGTAATACAGCATCATGATGGAATCACATTTCCTTTTTTCAATCTTTTTATAGATAATGGACTTGGAAGACCGTTTGGCTAACCTCAAGATCATCCATGTTGCTGGAACCAAGGGGAAGGTACAGTAACATTGAAGAAATCTGTTTACTATAGTTTTTCTGTCCGTTGCCATACTGCATTATGTTTCAGTTGATCTTTCCTTGAGTTCTCAAATCAGTCTTCATTCTTAACTTGGACTTGGTTCCTTCTTCTCAGGGCTCAACATGCACATTGTGTGAGGCTATTTTGCGGGAATGTGGTTTTCGAACAGGGCTGTTTACTTCCCCTCATCTGATTGATGTGAGAGAAAGATTCCGTATAGATGGGTTAGTGTTTGAATTCATCACTACTTCTCAGCTATCCGCCGTGTGATATTTTGCTTGATCACATGCTTTCGCATTCTTCCCCATATTCATGTGCAATCTCTCTTCTTTTCTTTTTTTGACGAGCCATTATTTCCTTTCTCCTAATTGGTTCATTTGGCTGCTTCTGGTGCACATGAGATTTCCATGCTGTAGTTTTTTTTGAGTTATACAACTCAACCTGACATGAGATTAAATGTTGAAACTCTTGGTCGCATATTTCTACAAGGAGGTGCAGTGTGGGAAAATTTTTTGCTTGTATTTTCAAATTTTAGTCAATTGCAATGCTCAGTTTAGGCATATCATTTGGTTTGTTCAACTATCAATTGAATAATTTTCAAGCTGAATGTCGATTTAAGTTTTTGATGATTTCTTTTGTTTTCCTGTTTTGCAGATTGGAAATATCTGAAGATAAGTTTCTTTTGTATTTTTGGGAGTGTTGGAACAAATTGAAGGTATGATTCGCTGATTCTAGTAATTCTCATAACTAATCTGAGCCTTTTCTTTTGTATAGATTTTGTGAAGGTAAATGGAAGATTTTAACCTCTTTTCCCTTGGTTTTTGGCTTCACGGGCTCATAATTGCCTGATGCTCTGAACTTCTTTTTCTTGATTTTTATCATTCAAGCAACCTCCTTGACATATCTTTTTCCTTCCAGTATTTCTTCAAAGAGAATCTTGGTGTTTTCTCTTAGCAGTTGAATCTAAATTGCTACATGCAGTGACGTTTTATGCATAGTTATCTGCATGCCTGTACTCTGAAAAATTTATCATTAACTTAGGCATCTGATGCCTTGCAAACTACATGGTGATTACTTCATGCAATTTATAATTTCAGAAGCATGTAACAGAGAACTTGCCGATGCCTCCACTATTTCAGTTCCTCACTATCCTGGCATTCACTATATTTGTCCATGAAAAGGTTAGTTTATATTTTCTTTAACCTTTGTTATGAGTTTCCTCATTGTAAGTTGATTTTTGTGTAGATTTGATTAGTGGTCTTATTGCTAGCTTTTGTATTGCGAGGCGCATTAATTATCATGTGGCAGATGCTGTTTTTTCAAGTTATGATATATTTGCCTGTGGCCATCTATTAACTTAATGCTTTATTTTGTTGGATAAGGCTTTTATCTTGGCAGACAACTTACAATGGACTTTTGATTGATTTCATTGTTTACTGAAGAATTGTAATGGGGATTCCTTTAAAAAGTCAACTTTTAGACATGAGATTTCCTTCCCTTTTTTTGTAATGTAGAACCGATAAAGCCAATGGACAATTCTTCTGCGCTTTTCAAATAGTATCCTGCAGTCCGTCCCTTGGCGACATGCATGTTAAATCTGTACCAAGAATGAGAAAGGAACATTTCTTTCCTTTAGTTTAGTTGTTTGTTGATATTAATGTAGGAAGCTGGGACGAGAGATGATTCCTTATTATGAATAATCAACTGTGGTATTTAGGATAACTGAGTCACTTCATCATGCTTGCACTGAAACACACAAAGAAGAAGGCGTCATTAAAGAAAATAAGTAGAGAATATAGTTCACCTGTCAACCTTGTTATCTTGTCACTAATGAATTGTGAATTGGTATCATGCAATAGTGATTCTAGTCACGGGCACTGACCAGATGACTGTTATCATCTTGAATATGCATTCTTGATAAACTTTTGTCTTAGTAAATGCAACATTTATATATCTCTAATTAACATCATTCTTCAATTACTGTTTGTTTTTATGAATGCTAAGTAATCTTTGACAATTATAAGGATTTGCAGTCTATAGCATTGGGTGATGTGCCTGACATAACAGTTTGTGCTGATCTTTTCTTTATATTCATTCTAGTTTCCTGTTTCTGCTTTGCAGGTGGATTTATCCATCATTGAAGTTGGTCTTGGAGGATTAACTGATTCAACAAATGTGGTATGGGCCTCTTTTCTATCTCCTATATTGTCTACAGAAGAATTCATGTTTTTTAAGTGTTTAGGTTACCAAAAGTGTAATTATAGAAGAATATCTTATTTGTCTTAAGGGTTGATAAAATACGAAACTTAGCCAATGATGTATTTTTGTCTATAAAATCTTTGCACAGATTAAAAAGCCGGTCGTCTGTGGCATTACTTCTCTGGGAATGGATCACACAGAGACATTGGGTGCGTCAATTTCCCGAAACTTGTGACACAATTTATTGTAGGATTTTATTTTCTGGTTTTGTTTGCTGGAATACATAACTTGATTGTAAATGCAAGTTCCTGCACTCTCTCACATTCTCATAATTTTTGGAAAACATAACTAGTTTTGATCTTTCACAACATGCAGGTAATACTCTTGGAGAGATTGCTGCACACAAAGCTGGGATTTTCAAGGTTCAAACACATATTTAGAGGAAAAAAAACTAGCAGCTATAGCTTTTGTAGATTTTTTTGTTGCATTTCTTTTTCATTATCCTAACTTTGCAGTTTTCGTTTTCAAGTATTTTCTGAATTGGATTGATGTCTTCCCTTCTCCTGAAGCCTCAAGTTCCTGCTTTTACGGTATCACAACTTCCTGAAGCAATGGATGTTATTAAAGAGAAGGCCCGCGAACTGAAGGTAATGCTGAACTTAGAAAATAAATACCTTAATAATTGATAACCTTGCTTTGTTAGATATCCACTTTCAGTTGCCTTCTGATAATCTAACTTTTTTTTTTTATGTTTGACTGAAACTTGTATCTGGGACCTTGTTTGGAACTTTCCCGTTCTGATTCGACTAATCTTGTTTGATTAAAAGTTGTAATAGAGGCCTGAGAGATGAGAACAAATTTCTCAAAAATATCTACTGTTAGTGTTCAGCCAGGAGATTAACCTGAAAGAATAGTAAATCAACTACTCGTACCATGTGGAACCATATTATATTAGAGGTTTTCTTTGTTTCAACTGTTGCTTTTTCAAGATTAATTGATGGAACACCAAAACATTGTATGTGTGCATGACCAGAGCAACTAAGGGAGACTCAGGAATTTCTTGTGTTGTTGATTGTTTTATTCTTGCAATTGCAGGTTCCCTTAGAAGTTACAGCACCTCTTGATTATGAAAAGTTGAAAGGAATAGAGCTTAGCTTGTCTGGTGATCATCAATTCACTAATGCTGGTCTTGCTGTTTCTCTTTGTAACTGTTGGCTTCAAAGAACTGGGAACTGGAACAATGTATATCAACATGTATGTTCCTCGTCAAGCTATGTTTAATATTTAATAAGTCTCTAAGTGGTGCATTGGTTAATTGAAAAAATTATAAACAGAAAAGCTCAAATGCATCTCCACATTTACATTTATATATGTGTTTTCCATATCTTGGAATAACTGTCAGGGAGGTTTATTCTTCATTTTCTGCTTCTGTATCTTGGCATATTGTGTTAGTTTGGATAATACTTCTTCATCATCCTTTTTGAAGCAGTACATAGAGTTGTGTTTTTCTATTTCTTCGTTTTCTTTTACCTGTTATCATTTCTTACGCCTGAGCAATATCGAAGACGGATATTGCTGTATTCCTGTATTCTTGTTTTTTCCTTAAATGTTTTGCCAAAATATATTGAGCCCTGGATGTTGTGTAATGCCATGGCAGGTTAATCAAGAAGGCAGTTTGCCGGAGGCCTTTGTTAGAGGTCTTTCAAGTGCACATCTCTCCGGTAGAGCGCAAATTGTTTATGACTCTCCAAAGTCTGATTTTTCATCGGAAAGAGGAAAAAGTTCTTCTGGAAATCTTATATTCTACTTGGATGGAGCTCACAGTCCTGAGAGTATGGAGGTTTGCGCTAAATGGTTTTCTAGCGCAGTTAAAGGGAAAACAAAGCCTCCATCATTGTCATCATCTTTAACTCCCAATGTTGAAAAAATAAAACAAGTGCTGGGAAATGGAACAAACGGTTACATCCAACATGAAAGAAGCAATCTAGAGGAAGGTGAAGAGGTTAAAAAAATATCAAAGAAGGTAAATTTTGTAATGGTTAGTCAGGTTCTAATGTTTGTGAACCCATAATTGATGTTTACTTATGTTGCAAGTGTTTTAGTTCTATTTTTATACATCAGTCTTCATAAATCCTGTAGATTCTTTTGTTCAACTGCATGGAGGTCAGAGATCCTCAAGTTTTGCTTCCACGAATTGTCTCAACATGTGCTTCTTCAGGTATTGCTACTTTGATGGTTCTTTTTAGCTCTGAAGTTTATCTTTCACTCCTTGTTCGTCATGAAACTTTGCTGTCTTTGGTGTTATCCTTTCCGTTGATGGCTGATGATTACCAAAAGGTTGTATGATTTATTTAAATCTGGACTATTGTTATAATTTATATCTCGAATTTGGGAATAAAATTATGAGATTTGGGTTTTGTTAGGTTCCACTCCCTGGTGGAGCCTTTTAGTGAGCTTTGTTTTATATTTTTACAAATGCAATATCTTCTTGTTGCTAAGGCTATTTCTGTGATAAATTGATAGCACCATTTATGTCTTTATGTTTTTTCCCCTCTTTTTATAAACAAAATGAAGGAACAAAGAAAACATCTACTTTTAAGAGAAGATTTAGTGATTCTACGAAGTTTTGAGAAGATGCGACGTGGACATGAGAAGCTTATTTGATGAGTTGCCTGTTGGAAATTGGTTCACTGAAATGATTAACTGAAAGGAAAATTGCTTATCTCTTAATCCCTGTAAATTTCCTAAAGAACCACCTGCATGGTCACAATGCTTTGATTGTTTGATGGATTCTGGAATTTGTATAATGATTCTCAGGTACTTACTTCTCGAAGGCCTTCTTTGTCCCAACTATGTCAACATACAACAAGGTCACTTCTGGGGCCTCAGCTATTCCTTCAGATATCCCAAGTAAGGATTTGTTATGGCAATACTGGTTGCAAAAGATTTGGGAGAGTATTATCCATGGCATAGGTAATTCACATTGGCCTACTTAAAATTAGCACATGTTCATCAATTTTTTTTATAGAACAATGACTCTGTGACTTCCTACATCATCTAGAATAGTTGCACGCTCAAGTTAGCATAAAATAGTGTATGGTTGTATGTTATCTGGCATCTGCTGGGTCATCATCATCTCCATTCCCCTGCATGTGTGCGCGTAACAACATAAAGCCAACACCTACTTATAGTGGTTGCATACTTGGGGGCTGGGTGGGATGGTGGAACTTAGGGGAAGGTGGGGGAGTTTGAGGAGGGAGACGGTGCATTGAATTCAGAGATAGCCTATCCAAATTTATGTACCCTTCAGCTGTTTCGCATTAAGTGGTTACACTGAAACCTCAAACATGCTCCTTGTGTTTGGTTAACAAAGAATCTAAGACAAAATTTTCAGAGCAATATTCGTCTCAGTTTAGGAATAGAGAGCATTGCATGCGTCGGGGGCGAAGTTTGCTAAATATGCAACAGCATGTGGATTCATTTTTTTGGTGCAATTAATCTTATTATTGCTAAGTTGCCTGCAACTACAGGTGTTTTAGCCAATAAAAATCTTACTGCAAGTGGATATTTTGATTTGCCCACATTGACTAAAGTTACTTGATGGGATGCAACGAGGTGCTTGCCAGTTGCATCATCACCATTGAAGATTAATTCTGCAGCTTTTGTGTTTTTGCGTGATTTCAGTTAGATCACTTGATACACACAAAGGTCTACTTGTGCTAAGGCATTTGGTTATTTTTGAGTTAATGCATCTGATAACTGTTGGCAACTTAGAAATTCATTATTGCTTGCAGAAACAGATTCACTGCCTGACAAGAATACCAGGATTAGTGGTGTGGAGAGCTTACTGCCTCATGAATTCCTGTACGAGGACTCTTCTCATTGTAATCCTGCAGATGGACACATGGCTTGAAGTGGTTGAGGGATTGCGTCAGAGAAAATCCTTCTCTAAGAGTTCAGGTAAGAATATTCGCCAAGTTACCTATATTTCTTATGTTTGAAAACTGGGAGCCTTGAAGACACTCTTCGCGAGCAGCCATTCTGAAATCTTATTTTTCGCTGTAGGTACTTGTCACCGGATCACTGCATCTGATAGAAGATGTGTTGAAGCTGTTAAAGCGATGACACAACACAAAATTCTATTGGGTTGAGATTGTTTCAGATATTATTATCCACTGATTCTGCTTTGCAAGTAGAAAATTTTGGATTTGGTTGATTCTTTGAAATCCTGTCGCAATACAATTGTTGCTTGATTTCATGAAGATGGGAAGATAAAAACCTTTTCTCAAGTATTATGTGGTGACATTATACTTTGTTTTAGCATTTCGAGATTTCAGCTAAATGATTAGCATGTTTCTTTGAGAGGGATTGCGAAAACAGATTGTACAAAAGTAGACACCGTCTTTTTAAAAGTCCATTGTGTTTGAATAACGAGTATGAAGTGTTCTGAATATCTGCAACTTTTGGTTTCTTCGAAAGAAAGTTACCGAAAGAGAAGTTTGAAAATAGAAATATTGGATACAAAAGATCTCAGCTTTGTTTACCATAATCAATCACCAAAGTATCAGCAAAAGTTGCTGAAGAAGAAAAGTTAATTAAGGAAAGGGAGGAGCATGATCAGGCCTATTTTATGGAATGGAGTCCGCATGGCTTGCTTGGAAGATAGTATTCAAATTTACCAAAACCTTGTAAAAAGTTGTGTAGGAAAGTTGGTATAGGAACAACTGCCATTTGATTTGGCACCCACACTTTTGTCCTTTTTGATTCTTTCTGTGCATAAAAGTTGGTGTAGGTTTCTGGTCGATGTGGCCACAACAAAATTGGCCTGCTTTTTCATGCACATATATAAAAGTTTAGAACTTGTTTAGTTGTTAAATTTTTTTATTATTTTTTTAAAAAAATAAAAAATAGAAAAATAAATTATTTATTTAAAAAAATTAATCAATAAATATATTTTTAAATTTTAAAAAAATAAAAAATAAATATAAAAAAAGTTATTTTTTTAACTAAACATAATCTTAGACCCCCAATGAACCTTTTAAATTGAACTAATAATATTAAATTTCAACATATTAAATATATGAGCAAAGTGAGTTCAATTCTCCTCCCTTTTTCTGAAAATACAGATAAGATTATTATAAACTTTATTTGGAGCACCTTATTTATATATGCATAGCTGAAACATGCAATTTTATAAGAAAATTAATTAATAAATTGCCATAGAAAAAAGGTATAATAAAAGCTGTTACAATTAATAAAATTTCATACTTATTATTTCTGAAGATGTTGTCTTTTTTTTTTTGAAATTTAAGGTCAAAGAGTTGCAACTCATGGCATTAATTGTTAATAATAATAATCCAAAAAAAACAAAATAATAAAAAAATTTAACTGCGAAAGACCCATATGTACCATCTACTTCTACTGCTAATAAAATTTTATTTTCACACGATTAATCAAAGAAATTAAAAAGATAAACCTAATAGATTCCATATTTATCTACTAATATAATTTTGATATATCAAAAATTTCAAAAAAGAATTATCTGATCTATACATTGTATACTTATCTATCTAATTAAGGTTTTGTTCGTTTTCTAGAGAAATTTTTAAGATAATATTCTTTTTTTTTAATATTAGGATGGTGAAAAAATTATTTTTTTTACTGACCTTACTTACTATTAACTGAAATAAATTTGTAAGATAATCTCAGAAAAATCTTTATTTAGAATTTAAATCTCACAAATAGCTGTTCACTTTGTATATTAATATAGACATACTATATTTGATACTAAGTAGCCTTGGTTGTCACTCGAACTTGGGTTAAACATTGAGTGTGGTGGATAACTCTTTAAGGCTGTTTGTCCCTAGTGAGGTGCTGCAGTATTGAGACTCAGGAATAAAATTTTGGGTTCAATTATGACTCTTCAAATATTTTGTAGCAGAAAGTAATATCTATATGATAATGTTTAGCATGAGTATGTTATTACTGGTCACTTTCGGTTCTCCTACTTGCTATAAAAAATATACCCATATTATTATGTTAAAAATAAAATTTTTGGCTTTTGCAAAGAGCAATGTGTCAATAAATTATTGCTGTGTAATTTTTGAAATGTCAAAGAGTAACTACAAAAACAAATGAAAATCATGCTAAGCAATAAATCAATAGATTATTGTGTGTAATTTTCGAAAGAACGAGCCATAAATATAAAAAATGAATGAAAATCATGCCAACAACCTTTTCGATTAAGAGATACAGACTAATTGCAAATTTTTATAAAACAAAAACTTATCTATTAAGTATTAACCATTTCAAAAAGTGAAAAAGATCAGAGAGAAAAAGAACTGAAAGACGGCAATTACAGAGAGGAAGAGAGAGGTAAGGCAAGAAGGACAAAACGGTTTCTTATAATTCCCTTCTTCAGTTTCAATTCTATCCTCTTCCCTCCTTCCTTCATTCTCTTCTCTTCTTTATAAATACAGCAATATGCACCCAACCAGTACTCCTCACTGATCATCAATGGCAGGTGCGAGGCCATTCTCCTCTCACTACCATTCCTCTTCTTCTTCCTTCTCCTACGTCGCATTCACTTCACGCCTTCTTCTCATCCTCACTCTCCTCCCCCTCTCTCTCGCCGTCTTCGCCTTCCTCCTCCAATGGCGAGGAGGCTTGACCGACCCCGTCTCCCGCTGGGCCCCCCACCACCACCAGTTCCCCGGCATGATCACTTCCTCTGTCGACTGCGTTTCCGTTAAGTCCTCGCATTCCGGTTGCTCCGATCTTCTCGGTCGGAGTCGTCTCCCTTCATTCCCTTATTTCCGTGATTGGAAGTTCGGGTTCCGGTCGGGTCTGAAGCCCAAGGTGAACCTTTTTTTTTTTAATTTCTGGATCGATTTTCGTTTATTTGATTAATTCGCTGATTTATTTGTATGCATATTGATTGGCTATGTGTTGAATTTTGAGAATTGTGATGCGTTTGGTTGCTGTGAAATGCTTGATTGATGATGATGTAATTTGAGTGATGTTGGTTTTGATGGAATTGATGAATGCAGATATGCATACAAACGAGTACTTCAGCTGGATTAGAGCAGACTCTGCCATGGATTTTTTATCATAAGGTTATCGGAGTTTCGATGTTTTTGCTGTTTGTGGAAGGGAAGGCTGCGTGCCCTGATGTTTCTAAAGTTTTGGAATCCATTCCGGTCCGTTTTCATTCACTTCTTATGTATATAAATTATAATTACAGAAAGGAAATTTCTTCTTCTTTTTTTTTTCTTCTAATGTGCATATCTGTAAATGGCTGATTTCTGTTATAATAGATTGTTCATGTGTTTTGCAGGGTGTAAAAGTTATACGCAGAACCAGAGAATTAGAGGAACAACAAGCTAAAAGGTGAGCACTTTGTTATTATTTTATTCATTTTCAAATTTT